>JAULBS010125244.1:0-13830 GCA_032355785.1 Symmetromphalus regularis | reverse complement strand
AGTGCTCCGCAAGGCTCAGTGGGTAGGTGTATACCACTTACACCGACCAGTGTTCCACAACTGGTTTAACAAAGGCTATTCTGTCTGTGGGATAGTGCATATAAAAGATCCCTTGCTGTTTTATAGAAAAAAGCAGCAGGTTTCGAGTCTCCTACTAACACAAACCTCTGCTCCGGGCCCGGTGCCCTAGTCTTAGGCTAAAACGTGTGTTTCACAATAGCCTACCCTAATTAGCATGTTACATTCTTAATATAGACCTTGACCTTCAACTGAATGAGGATTGTTCTTTAACATTTCAAATGAACTATCCGTAGATTAAATACGGCATTGTTTCAGTGTTACCGGAGAGGGGTGTAGTGCAGTAGCGGATCCAGGGCGTCCAGGGGTCAGGACCCCCCTTGTCTCGATATGTTGATTACCTTGTTCCTAGGAGAAGGACGTGATAATTAGCCTTTTTCTATATTTCTATTCGCTCATCACTTTTGGACCATCATCTTTTCAGAAATCCACATTTGGACCCCCCCCCCTTTCAGAAATCTTGCATCCTCGCCTGTAGTGGGTGTAGTGCAATAGACAGAGCCATTTCTCTTTTCAGCTAGTGGACTACAACAGGTATAACATGGACCGTGGTATTTGATCTCCCTTGTTGCTAATTTGAAAGAGTAGTCTATGTGACAGTAGCGGTTTCCTCCGCAGACCACGAGTCGCAAATAGTGTGTGTTTGACACCTAATAGTCGCTGAATAAACAACTTACTGGGTTTGAGTCATTTAACTCAATTCGTCGTCTTTGTCATTAAAGGTCCAGGTGGGTGTTATAGTATTTGTTTCCATAATTATCTTAAAATCAGCACCCCACTTCAGGCGCTGATGCAGGATTTCTGAAAGTGGGTGGGGGTTCCAAATGTCATGGGTGAACAGGACTGGGTAAAAATGGTTAATTTTCACGTCCTTTCACTCGGAAAATATATATAAATGTTAGTTTAATTTGAGAAAAGAGGGGGGCCCGGGCCCCCTGGACTCTCACCCCTCTGGATCCGTTACTGCACTTGTTCAAGATAAACTATTAGCAAGTGAAACGTTACAGCCATCTGCTACACGAGTTCATGCATCCAGGGCAGTTTATTAATACATGTAAATTATATAAGTACGGGACCTATTGTAAATATTGACCGTTCGTGCGTAGATGTACAAATCACAGCTGTACTGAAAGAAGTACGGAGGTTAGTGACACAGCGTTTTCTTTTATTTCAAAACGTTTTGCTATGTCATAGTCATCGAAGAAAACTTGACGGTCATTTTTATAATCATTTCAGGGGATTTTCGGCTGAAAAAAAAACACTCAAATCAGTGCTCACCAATAATTGGCCCTTTTCTGTGCATTTTAACTGTAATTGAACACCCTCTGAGATAAATGAATTTGAAAAATGAAGGGTGCATCATAAATACATACAGTCTGTACAACAAAGGAAAAAGAAATAATTTAAAAAAACACAATTAAAGATGATGATGATGATGATGATGATAACAATAAAATAAATAATAATAATAAAAATAGAAATAATGGAAGCTTGCACTCCATCTACGCCCATAGTATACCCATTGTATACTCTCTCACTGTTCAACATTTGAATCAACATACTGAATCAGATGTCGTACAGTCATTCGCCTAAAATGACTCATTCAGGGACTATTTTTAACCTAATATTCTTTCTTCTTTTCTTCTTTTTCTTCTTATTATTTTCTTCTTCTCGTTCGGTTTAATATGCAGCCTTCATAACCGCAAATGAACTACTTAAAATGTAAAATGTCAGCTGGAGGTCATCATGGCTGCACCATAGTTTTTCTTCCAAGATTGTTTCCGGTGACTAGGTGGTCTTCCTGTTGATTTGGAAGAGAGAGTACTATTGAAGGAAAAGTAAAAGTTTGTTTTATTTAACGACGCCTCTAGAGCACATTGATTTTTATCTTATCATCAGTTATTGGACGTCAATCACATTATGGTCATTCTGACATATGTATTTAGAGGAAACCCGCTGCCGCCAGATAGGTTACTCTTTTCCGATAAGCGGAACGGCATCTTTTATATGCACCAACGTCCCACAGACAGGACAGCACATATCACGGCTTTTGATGAACCAGTTGTGGATCACTGGTTGGAACGGAAATAGCCCAAACAGCAAATGTGTCCACTGAGACGGATCGATCCGACTAGTATTGAATGATGCACTAGTGTCTGGAGCTCACTGTTGTAGGAACAATCTCCTATCTGTTCCAGTTTAAGTCAGCGGTATTAATTTGCAGTTGCTAAAGAACACAACATTTCGGTTATTAACCGTTCTGTTTGTTTGTTTGTTTGTTTGTTTGTTTGTTTGTTTGTTTGTTTATTTATTTGTTATTTATGTATTTTATTTTATTTAAAAATAAACAACATTTGGAAAAAATTAAAATATGAAGTAAAAAACTTGTTTTGAAAACTATATTTGGAATCCTCTCAATTACATTACGATATCGTCAAATCGTATTTTTGAAATGAGGTAGACAGGCAAATTGGAATCTACATCTACGAAAATCTCAGAAATATCACTAATGATATCAGGTGTTCGAAAATTATATACATATCCTGCCACACTAATAAACCTGTTTTAAGTACAACCCATATATTCAAAGCTGTGACTTTGCACGTCAAAATTCAAGATAAGTGTTGGCAAATTGGTGGAGTATCTACAACTATGAATGACTGCAAAAAAGTTTTATATGAAGTGTCCGCGAAAAGTGAGCATAATGTGTGGCATTCGTCACAAACTTAACACTTAGCCTGTTCGTGGTACAATTAACTTCTTATGTGTTGAATATCAGTAAATCAGAGCAGAAATTAAAAGTATCAGATTATCTGTATATTACGTCACAAAGCAGGCGCGGATTCAGGATTTCAGTAAGGGGAGGGTCCAAATGTGATGGGTGAATAGGACTGGAGAAAAATAGTTAATTTTCACGTCCTTCCACTCGCTAAATATATACATTAATTTAAAAATACGAGTAAATTACGTTTCAACATAACTCTTCATTTACTATTTGTAATGATATAATATAATTTCGATTTAGAAAAAATACCGCTAAGATCAGCTTGATCATGCTATCGACAACAGAATGGTTGTAAAATGAATCTAAATGAGGTGGCTCCAGGTGTTCTAATCTACCTGCCAGGTGTAATAATAACACTGAGAAATAATTGGATTCTTGAACTTATTGTTTGTTTGTTCACAATTAATTAGTACTTTGAAACTAACGTATCTAGTCTTTTCTTCGATTGTTTTCACAGGTAATCGCTGACGCATTGTGCACCTGCAGTCATTATCAACCAGCTAGAAATATTATATCTATATCAACGTCACTGAACATAAAATATGACGTTATTTCACATCACTCATTGTCAGCGTGTAAGTACCGAGGTACAAAAGCAACTCAGTAAAGAGTGGCTCGTTACAATTTTATTATTTTTAATTATTATATTTTTATGTGATATTGTAATGAGGTGAGACTTTAATAAACTAAATATCTGTCTGTCTGTCTTAACTGCAAAATCATTCATGTCTAAACTGGGTTATTAAACTCTTTTAAGATTTATTTTGAAGTTAGTATAACTGACTCTACATCTTGTGTGGTCTCTAAATAACTGATGACACGGGATCGGGGCAGAGTAGCAAAATAATATCACACCAATACATATCTAATAACATATGTTAATATATATATATATATATATATATATATATATATATATACAGGGGCGTTGGAGCCGGGGGTCTGGGGCGGGTGCAGTTTTCGTATGCTACAGTCAAAATATGGATAAGAGAGTCAGAAACTGTTAGATGACGACTCCATTTGCAACTAACTGAGGATCCATCCATGCTGGTTTCAAGTGAATATGACAATATTAGCAATATAAAATTTAAAATGTATTAGTAAATATGCGTTCTAACAGCAGCGGTAAGCTTCGAGTTACACAGACTCGAATTCTGTTGTAACACCGTATTCAAAGTCACACAACCTATTATTAGTATTCAAACACATTTCAAAAATACGATCTGACGAAATCGTAATGGAATTGAGAGGATTCCTAATATAGTTTTCAAAACAATTTTTGTTCTTTTTTCTTGTTGTATTTATCAGAACATGTTTTATGAATAATTAGGAAAGAATACACGCGGAAACTGTCCGTTTGTCAGCAGACTATTATACTCAATCACTCTGTTAAAACAATAGCTTTACGATAACACATCAATATAGTCTGCCTTCTCTTTGCTTCTGAAGTCCCACTCGTGTAGTCAAGCCAGTATCAATAACGGAAACCTACACATCCATTTGTTTACCTAGCTCACTTTATAATAAGAGTGGTTTTATTTGTGTTTTTAAGGCAAGGAAAGAAATATTGCATTAACAACACCTTCCTCACGTCTATTAAATAAAGTTTCTTAAAAAGAAAATTTACTAACTGGCTATTTAGGATTTTACCAACAAAGGGTTATGTGGGTTGGACTTTCAGCAATTGTAGGGACAATGAAAGGCAGAGAATTACAAGGCTATATCATGCCGGAAATATTCATTTTGTAACGAAGCATATTCCTTTTGATTTAAACAGCTTCCTAGATATTTTCAGACATGCTCAGTGTATACCTATTTTAAATTACGCCATTTCATTCAGGCCTAGTAGTTGTTTCCTGGGGAATATAATATGCAGTGTCATAAAAGTTTGTTGAATTTTGTTCATCTCAAACATTGGCGAGACGCAGTCTACCTGCCGGCATTGATGGTGTAGAAGTTACCCCATAGATCTCGAGGCTGGTAGGTACTGGGATCAAATCTCAAACATTGGCGAGACGCAGTCTACCTGCCGGCATTGATGGTGTAGAGGTTACCCCATAGATCTCGAGGCTGGTAGGTATTAGGATCAAATCTCAAAGAACGTGTGTAATTTTTAATCTTGGTACCAACGCCAACCCATTGTGAGTCCTCTGCAAGTCTCGCTGAGTAGGTGTGCTCCACTTGCACTGACTAGTTATCCACATCAGGTTTTTCAAACGTCATCAGGCGCGGTTCCATGGGAGCAGCGCACTCGGCGCACGCCCTCCCTAATTTTCGGGCAAAGAATTTTTTTCTTGTAAAACCCTAAGCGACATTACTTCACATGCCCTATATTTTTAGTGTCACAGCAATTGCGCCCCCGCCATTCACAATTACTGGAACCACCCCTGGTCATGGTTTGTTCTATCCTGTTTGTATGGATAAAGCATATAACAAATCCCTTGCTGTGTATAAGTAACGGTAACTGCATTAGCATGACGTCAGTGGGTTTCGTCTCTCCTACCAACACTAACCTTTGTCCTGGACACAGCATATAATAGGAAGCCGAGTTGTGTGGTCAGGACAGCATGCTTGAAATTTGAATGGATATAAGCAAGAAAATAGGTACAACTAACCAGCCAAGGTTTACCTGGTCTAACGCGTCCTACGATCTTGCTACTAAGTGTCAAATATATAGTACTACTGAATGAACACACTGCCACACAGACTATCTATTGTTGGAACTGAACACTGCGTGAAAGGTCCACTGAGGGGATTCGATCCTATGACCCGTCACACGTCTAACCTAATTTCCATTAGGCTAAATGGCGAATAGTATTTCACATCTAGCTGTGATTCGGGTTAATATAATAATATCTAGCTGTGATCCGGGTTAATATAATAACATCTAGTTGTGATCCGAGTTAATATAATAACATCTAGCTGTGATTCGGGTTAATATAATAACATCTAGCTGTGATCCGAGTTAATATAACAACATCTGGCTGTAATCCGAGTTAATATAATAACATCTGGCTGTGATCCGGGTTAATATAATAACATCTGGCTGTGATCCGGGTTAATATAATAACATCTAGCTGTGATCTGGGTTAATATAATAACATCTGGCTGTGATCTGGGTTAATATAACATCTGGCTGTGATCCGGGTTAATATAACATCTGGCTGTGATCCGGGTTAATATAATAACATCTGGCTGTGATCCGGGTTAATATAATAACATCTGGCTGTGATCCGGGTTGATATAATAATGTCGAGCATTCGTCCTTATAACCCTCCAGTAGCTGATATTTATATTTTGTCCTGGGGGTAGTTAAATATATTCAATCACCGTTTTAGTTAGTGTAAGTTGCACATCGCAAATACAAGTTTTCTTTTAGTATTTTAATTTTATTATTTTACAGGAGATTTTACACATAGCTAGAGAATAAATAATTTCATATATTTTTGAAAAACATCTTTACACTAAAACCCAAACATAATTATGTAGCATGAATGGATAATATTCTTCTCTTCTTCCTTCCATTTGTTTTATTTGTTCGATGGCCGACACAAGATTGTTGAGAGAAAATATTCACATCGAATTTGAAAACATTGTTATTCTAAGCAATAACTTTGTAATATATGTACAGGGCCCGCGGATTGCATTTGAAAGTGGGGAGGATAGGGGGATTGAAAAGTTGGTGACCAAAGAACAGCAGCATTCCTACAGGGACCCACTCATACTTCGAAAACTCTCTGAGTTTTGGCCATTTTATTTTGTTACCGAGCCTGAAATCTTTTTTTTTTAGTTGTCCCCAAAAAAGTGGGGTACATGCTCCCGCCCCCCCCCCCTCCCCGATATATACGAAATTATCTTACTGTATCTAGAACAAATGGTCATAAGAATATGATCTCGCGTAACTTGACACAATTCATCAGGCTGTAGTTGGTTTGATTGAAACGGTTATCAGTCTCATAGAAACAGTAAAAATATTACAATATCTTGTTACAATGTTTAAATGTAGACAAAGCTAGTCACTTAGTTACCTTTGTGGATAAATAGGCTACCTAGGACAATAAGGTCTTCCATCAAGGTTTATATCAAGTTAGACTAACAAACCGTAAACAAGTCGTATATAATAGAAAATGTTAATGTTAATAATTTGTAATGTAATTGTATTTAATATTTCTCGTTACTAATTGTCCTGAGTGTCTCGTACTGTTTTAGAAATCGATATATGTATAATATATGTTGTATTATATATAGCAGAAGATAATGTTTCGTCGGTGTTTTTAGTACTGACACCAGCTAAGAATTTATCAACAGCAAACAAAGAAACAAAAATTGTAAATTACCTCTGAATTTTCGGTTATTATTACTGTTATTATTATTATATATTAAATGAAAATCGATTTTCACGAATATACAGTTACATAAACGAATAACTTGTTTTAAATAAAGCTTGATATAATAACGAAATACATTAAGATAATTTATGTATATAATACACATAACTAAACAAAAGTAAAGGAAATCATTGAACGATGTAGTAAAAGATAATGGTGAGAAACTAACGAAACGTGTTCTATAACGCGTTACATAACGTTACTGAGTACAATATTATTCATGTAATACCGCTCACTGCACATAACACGTTTAACGACTCTCTCAAACGTTTCGTTCACTTTTATGATTTTATCATTTACTTTTTATGTAATTTTAAATGTTACGTATAAATCAGGCACAGCGGAACGTTGAGGGGGTATTGGGAGGCACCAGCACCCCTACAAATAATTCTGAATCAAGCATAACCTCATATCCATTTGAAACTTGGCGCTTCGAGCCTAGATGTGTAATCCACCTACCCTCCAATATCTCTGTTAGGCCACACACACACCCCCGCCCCACCCAATGTTCACTTGCTTCCGCCGTGCTTGTAAATGTATTTACTTAAAAACCGACAATATAAAATATTCATATATTGTTCAAAGGGCGAACTTTTGATATACTTTTTTTTTATGACACCAGGTTTTTATATTTTTGGTTTATTACTGAATGATAAAGTCGTCATCTAAAATTGCTTTTTATGTTTAATAAACTATAAAGGACTTTTAACATGGAAATATGTTCTAACGTACACTTGGTGACGCTGTCTGGTTTGTAGGTGCCGTCAAACATAGAAATGAAGACGTATAAATATTGATCTAAATGAAAGTTCCCTACACAGATGAATCGGCGTCTGAGATTGGTCAGTTCTTACAGGCAGGGCAATCAGTACTTAATCACACATATTACACATATATCACACCAAACATATAAATAAATAAATGAGTTAGTGGGTATAGTGATAAAATTCAGGCCTGCACAAATTCAAAATCTGCATAACCTATTTTGATTTGCATAACTGTTTTATTAAAATGGAAAAAAAAAACACTTTAAAATTAGTTTTAATAAATAAAACCATTGTTACTTTGAAGTAATATACACTGTGATATACATTTGTAGTATACAAATCATATTTTGCTTACTACATGTGATTCTCAAAATTTTAATTTGTTGAATGAAAACATTTGTTTGTTTGTTCTCCGTAATCAGCCGAAGATTTCCGACTAGCATTTTTTATCGCAATTTATGATTGGCGACATACAATAATCAATGAGAATACATTACATTTTCCAACATAAAGTATTCTAACTACATGTAATTATAATTATACAAAATCAGTCAAGTTGTACTCCGAGAAAAGATGATAGAAACTTTATTTAGCAAATTGTACACGAACGGTAAATCGGTTATGCGAAATAAATTTTACACGAAAGAAACAATCGTTCGTGCAATTTGTGCATGCCTGAAATTGGTATGTTTTCAAAGTTCATTACGAATTATAAAAATAATTTTCAAAAATATATTTTTTAATGTGTTTGTCAATAATAATAATAATAACAATAACATTAAAAAATATAATAATAATAATAATAATAAAATAAATAATTGAAAGAAAGAAATTTTAAAACAAATTTATTTGCCTGCCATCTTGTGAATAAAGTATATAAAACCCTTGCTGCTAATCTAAAAGGGAGTTTATACTCCAGCAGTGGGTTTCTTATACAAACCATGTGCCGTAAATATCATGTTTGGTAAGCCTATTGGGATACATAAGTAATTAACAGAACACTACAATGATGCAATCAAATATTCATAAATTAACATTATTTTAAAATGTATTTTCTAAATACACATTATAAGTAAGTGCATCTTCAGAACATTCTAATTGCGTATTAAAATAGTGCAATGTCAAATACTACAGTGACGTATCTATAATGTGCATGAATACATTAATTTTATTAAACTGCGTGTCTATATATTCTGTTAGATTAACATCAAATCATTTGATATTATTACTCATATAATGAACTTTAAGAGATGATATAAATAAATGTCAGAATGACCATATGATTGACGTCCAATAGCCGATGATAAGATAAAAATCAATGTGCTCTAGAGGTTACAGGTTACGTCGAGATTCTGTCCTTCCCGGTATTGGTACTAATTGACAGTGTTAACATAATATTGTTTTTGTTTCAGGCTTCGTCGAGAACACGTTCGACAGCAAGAAATGGTGGAATACTCTGCAAAAATACCGCACAGATTTGGGGTAATACTAAATTTCATCTTAGTTTAGTTATGGTTGAATAAATGTAAACTGGTATTTATATAATTATTTTAATTAATGTGATTTTCAAGTCAGACTTTAATTTGGAGCATCTTTGGCTAAAATGATTTTTACATACAAAATGTTTGTATTCAGTTGGGTGGGTTTGTTTTAGGTGGTTTGGGTTTTTATAATTTGTTTGTTGTTTTTATAGGGGTATTCCTTTGGTTCTAAACATCAGCTATTGGGGGTAAATGTTAAGTATATAATTTTAAAATTTATTTTTCAGTCAATAAATTACATTCAACAGTGGTGAATTTGGATTGCTATGGTTACTGGAAGCCGACTGAGCTGATTGCTGGTTACAAGAATCTGGTTTTGAAGTTTCACAGAGAATCATTTTAACTCTTTCGTAGCCAATTCTTTTGTCACATTTACATTATGTTTACATTTACATTGTTTACAGATTTAATACTGGAACAAACTCAATGTACTGATAGGTGTAACTATATTGATAATATATTTATATGTGTGACCACATTGATAATATATTTATATGTGTGACCACATTGATAATATATTTATAGGTGTGACCACATTGATAATATATATATAGGTGTGACCACATTGATAATATATATATATATATAGGTGTAAGCACAATATGTCTATGAACATAACTGGAATATATATATAGGTGTAACCACAATATGCAGGTGTGGATGCAGGATTTCTAAAAGGTTGGGATCGGGGAGCGCAAAAGTGATGGGTGAATAGGACTGGGGAAAAATAGTTAATTTTCACATTCTTCCACTTGGACAATATATGTTTTTTTTTAAATTCTAGAATAGGTTGGGGTCAATGAGAATATATAAGTAGGTTAGTGAGCATATATAAATTGGTTAATGAGAATATATAAATAGGTCAATGAGAATATATAGATAGGTCAATGAGAATATATAAACAGGTCAGTGAGAATATATAAGTAGGTCAATGAAAATATATTGATAGGCCAATGAGAATATATAAATAGGTCAGTGAGAATATATAGATAGGTCAATGAGAATATATAAGTAGGTCAGTGAGAATAGGTAGATAGGTCAATGAGAATATTATAAATAGATCAGTGAGAATATATAGATAGGTCAGTGAGAATATATAGATAGGTCAGTGAGAATATATAGATAGGTCAGTGAGAATATATAAGTACCCGAACCAACATGGATGGGAGCACGTTTCAAAATCTTGCCCTGCCCAATATATAAGTAGGTCAGTGAGAATATATAGATAGGTCAATGAGAATATACTGATAGGTCAATGAGAATATACAAGTAGGTCAGTGAGAATATACAAATAGGTCAGTGAGAATATCTAAATAGATTGGTGAGAATATATAAATAGGTCAGATATAAATAGGTCAGTGAGAATATATAAATAGGTTAATGAGAATATATAAATAGGACAGTGAGAATATATAAATAGGTTAATGAGAATATATAAATAGGTCTGAGAATATATAGATATGTCAATGAGAATATATTGATAGGTTGATGTGGTTTTCCCTAAATTATATACTAAACATGTGGTCCTCACTAAACGTGGTCCTCACTAAATTATACACTAAACATGACATTGTTCCTCACTAAATTATGTACTAAATATGTGGTCCTCACTAAATTATACACTAAACATGACATTGTGTTCCTCACTAAATTATGTACTAAATATGTGGTCCTAATAAATTATACACTAAACATGACATTGTGGTCCTCACTAAATTATGTATTAAATATGTGGTCCTCACTAAATTATACACTAAACATGACATTGTGGTCCTCACTAAATTATGTACTAAATATATGGTCCTCACTAAATTATACACTAAACATGACATTGTGTTCCTCACTAAATTATGTATTAAATATGTGGTCCTCACTAAATATTGCACTAAACATGTGTTCCTCACTAAATTATGTACTAAATACGTGGTCCTCACTAAATATTGCACTAAACATGTGGTCCTCAATAAATTATGCATTAAATATGTGGTCCTCACTAAATTGGTTAAATTATTCAATAAATGTGGTCATCAGAAAATGTTAACATCATCCAATTTAATGCATCTTCAAGAATCTGGTTTTTATTATACACTCTACTAAGTTGTATGTTTTTCGTGACCAAGCTCGCATTTTTGTATATTTTCATATTCAGCTGTTTGTATGCATTTATACTCACATGTGCACTGTGTGTGTTTTACTAGCAGTATTATGTCGGTGCCGTACCAGACGTGCTTGCCACGATCTTACTGCAGTCATAGATTGTATCACTGTCAAGAAAACTTAACCCTTATCTAGCCGTTTTAGTTCATGTTTGTAAAGACTCAGTTTGACCTAAATAAACATTTTACAGATAAACTTCATTCCTCTGTGAACAACCACTACAATTAAGAAAACATCCACGGCAAAATAAATGCTGTGGTGAAATAAATGCTGTGGTGAAATAGTGTCCATGGCAATTTTGGCGTCATATTAATTTGTTTTGAAAATTTAAAGTCATCAAACCTTGTATTATGCTACAGTTAACTTATTTTGCTCCAAAAATATAATTAATTATATGTAAATACATCTTGGAAAAATCAGTTTCACGGGCAAAAAAGTTCTGCGGACAATAATTTTTTTTCACTGCAATCTCCATGGCATTGACAATTGCTGTGGTCAATTTCAGAGGTTTTGTGAATCATAGGCCAATTAACTGGATACGGGTTAACCCTTATCCAGCTATTTTAATTTGTGTTCATAAAGACTCAGTTTGACCGTGCTAGATTACGGTGTTATATGTGACCTGCTAACACGAAATGAATCTTAACTCGAAGCCCGCTATCAGGGCTCCTAACAGAAATAAACAGTGGGGTACTATTTGGGTCAAAGTCATTTCTTTTGAAAATTTAAGTTATCAAGCCTTGTATTATGCTACAGTTATTTAGCTCAAAAATATCATTAATTATGTGTAAAAGTATTGTTTATTGATAAACTGGAAAAACGAATACATTCAATGAACCAAATTGACGTACTGATTTTCATTCCTTTCAACTTCAAACACCCATAATTTCGAGACTAATTGCAGTAGAAACTTGAAATAATTATTTTACACCTGTGTCCATGTTATCAAGGCTTGAATGATGGGAAATCTCAGTACTATGTAAATAATGTTTTTACAGACAAGCCAAGTTGCTCTGTGAGTCATAGGCCACTTAGCTGGATAAGGGTTAAATATAGCTGGTCAGTAAATGGGCCAGTTACTTAGTTGGATAAGGGTTAAATATAGGTGGTCAGTGAAAAGGCCAGTTAGCTGGTTTAGGGTTAAATATAGCTGGCCAGTTAGCTGGATAAGGGTTAAATATAGCTGGTCAGTAAATAGGCCAGTTAGCTGGATAAGGGTTAAATATAGCTGGTCAGTAAATGGATCAGTTAGCTTGATAAGGGTTAAATATAGGTGGTCAGTAAATATCAGTATTATTTTAATGTCACATCATGTTTGCAAATCTGTGATAATTTTATGTTTTCTAAATCTGTATTCATTTTGAAGCTCTTTTCTCACTATTTTTTGTATTTTAAATTTATCAGTTTGTATTATTTTATATTTTAATTTTTCATTTTGTGGCTTTGCTGATTTCATTTTATTTATTTATTTTTTAAAATTCTTTTTTTATGTTTGTGATTATTAGCTTTGGACTATTTTCTTTCTTCATATCTGTACCAAACTTTATTTAAAAACAAAAAGACAGAAGAAAATCATGATGAATAATATCTGTAGGTTTTTGAAATCAAGGGTTATCGGCGAAATATCCAGAAAATCAATTAAGGGGGTAAGGTCCCAATAATATGATGCCCATTTCTCAGATTCTTCAAAGCTAAATGTGGTTTTTTAAAAATAATAATAATTTTAATTTTTTATTTAAATTGCAAAATTTAGAGGGGTTGTAGTATGTTAGATATTTATTGTATGATCACCAGAATAAACACGTCTTTAGAGATTGGTGAAATTTGGTTCAGTTTGATTTTTTCTGTTTTAGGGGTGCAACGATATACCGGTATATTGCAATACTTACCAGGTGCAGTACATACCATACACACGATATGGTTTCACGTATCACGATATATCTACCTAATAAGTATCCATCAAATTCTTATAAAACCCATGACTTTGACAGTAAGTTATAAAAATAAAAGTTAAACTTAATTAAAAGATATAAATCTACTGTCTATATAATCTCTTTTTTTATCAGAAATTGGTACACGTCTGGCTGCCTGAGATATGTTTATTAATTAGTATG
>JAULBS010125233.1:0-13830 GCA_032355785.1 Symmetromphalus regularis | reverse complement strand
ATATTTTTACATTAGCAGCAAGGGATCTTGTATATTCACTATTGGATGTCAAACATTTGGTAATTCTGACATGTAGATATAGAAAAAAAAACATTATATGTTTACATTAGCAGCAAGGGATCTTGTATATTCACTTTCCCATAGACAGGAAAATGCTTACCACAGCCTTTGATATACCAGTCATGGTGTATTGGTTTGGACAGGAATTTTATAATGAAACAAAACTGTTTCTATTTCTTGTCCTGTGGTATTTCCAAAATTGACTTGACATTTTTTTAACCTATAAGGAAATACTGATACTGACCATAAGGAATCATTCAAAGTAGCCAATTCATCAAAAGGTACTACTACAATGCCAAAAGGGTGCATGCTTGTATGGACACAAACAAATGATACAGAAATTCACTTATTTTGTTTTTAGCTGGACACACCCATCGACCACAACATGTAAGCTTAACATAAACAGTCAACATTTCTTATTAAATAATCTTTCAAATTGATAATATTCTTTACAAATGTCTTTCTTGTTTGCATTCTTTTCCTGACCATAGCAAAAAGAGTTTTATTTAAGCAATAATAATCATAAATTAAAACAAATCATTTCTATTGAAACATTTGTTTATTTTTTAGTTCTAAAGATGAGAATGGCTGGACTGCCTTGCACCTGGCCACGTCTACTGGAGAGATCAACACGGTGAAGTGGCTTACAACGAGCGGAGTCAACCTCGATGTAGAGACACCGACTGGATACACGCCGATGCACGTTGCTGCAATGAATGGTCATGTTAATGCTATGATGGTTAGTGATTTTCAAACCTTTGATAATCTGATCACACCTTATATTTTTTTCTGTTTGTATACTCGAACAAAATGACTGTTTCAAATTTAATATAAATTTACTTAATGTAAATAAATAATAAATTAACATGCAAGTATTTTACAATTTTCTGAACCTGTTTGTAGTGAACCTTAGTGGTCTTTTGGTAGAATGTCAGACTCTTAAGCTGAAGACAGTGGTTCAAAACCTGTTGGAGGCCAGCTTACAATATGTGACAAAATTACCAAATGTTTTATCTAAATCAAACACAGAACCTGTTTGTTGGAGAATATTATTTTATTAAGTTATTATTTATGATGATATTTTTCAGGTTTTGGCTGCTATGGGAGCATCAATCACATGTGAAACCATTGATAAGCAAACTGCGTTACATCTTGCAGCTAGAGGGTGAGTTATTGTTTTCATTTTGTAATAAACAACGAGAAAGTCTTTTAAAATCATCATAGCAGCTGGAAAATTTAGTCTAGGATTTTAAAATGTATTTAAAGTTGTAACATGGAGAAATCTTCATATAATGAATTTTGTTTGTTTCAAATAATAGATCCATGATTACTGAAAAAAACCTTTCATCTATTAGGCCTTATGAAGTCAAAAAAGACAAAATAAAATTATGATTTCAAATAAAATCAATTTATTTGACATCATTATTGGTTATATTTACATATGATGAAAATGATGCCATCATCAAAACAAACACTGTAAAGAGTTCATAAGATAATTTTTTGAAAAGTTTTTGTTCTATTTTTGTTGTGGTGCCAAGTTGTACATGTAGGTTTTCGTGGCTCAAATGTATTAACATTTACTCCTATTTCTTATCTGTTTCATGGTTTACTTGGATTGTGTCAAATGAATTAACATCTCCTCATATTTCTCATCTATTACATAGGGTACTTGGATTGTGTCAAATGTTTTAACATCTAGTCAAATTACTCATTTCTTTCAGGGGTTACTTGGATTGTGTCAAATGGCTGGTTGCCAACCGTGCTCATCTAGACGCAGAAGACAACTTCGGTCGCTCTCCATTGTATCTGGCTGAGGAATATGAACAGAGCGTGGTGTCAGATTTTCTGCGAGCCTGTGAGCGGGAGCTGGCCAATCCAAACAGCAGTTTCTCCATGCTTCATGCCCAGTCAAGACAAGGGTGAGTATACTCACTTTGTGCATTAGTGGTTTGAGTATATGGTGAATTCAAAAAGGCACAATATACTCTAGTTATTTTTTTTTTGTGACAGTCACTGCATCAAACCTAAAACCCTATGAAGTCATCAACCAATAACAAATAATGGTCTGAAAAAAACTAACAAGTTTATTTAAACTGAAAATATTTTTTTAAATAGGACCTCAATTGTTATCACAAGTTTTATCACTGCATGTCAGAAGTATTGAGAGTGAAAAATAAGCACAACTATGTTTATGTTATAGAGGAAGACAGCTGGATGCCATAGAGGAAGAAATGCCTGGTTCACGCAGAGAACAGAGGTGGAGAGATGACAAGGTAAATACCATTGAGTGTTTTTACAAAACTCACAAATTGCATAACATCAAGGTCAAACTCCAAATCATCAATTTCTAAAAATCCTAAAATTAAAACCTTGACAATCTCTTCAAGAGCACAAAGAGAACAAATCTATCCAGTTCACTGTCTGTTTAAAGAGTGACCGAAGTCCAGGTAAAAAGAATAAAAGAAAGCATGCAAACTGTTGCATGATTAATGCACATGTGTGTGGTTGTTAATTGAAGTGCATCATAGACTTGCCTAAAGTCAATTTGATAAAAACCAGATAAAATACCCACATACACACTCTTGCTAAAATACTTAAATATCACATCACACTCATTTAATTCTTGAACAAATTTTAAATTGTTAATCTATATTGTCAATATTTCACAGGCTTCAGATGATTCTCAGCATTCCTCAGAACAGAAGGCCAAGAAAGCTGATAGACCATTTTCACCAGAAATGAAGGTTTGTGATTATTTCTCATCTTGTTCACTACTGAATCCTCAATGTTTAATATCCTATGAGAGAATTTACTGTGCAGTTATAAATTAATTATATTTAATAAGTGCAGGCTCAGTGGAACAGGGGTGTGCTGTGGGCCTATAGATCTGTCAGCCCTCCCCCCCCAATATTTAGGTTAGCCCTCCCCTCAATGTTCACTTGCTTCAGCTGTGCCTGAAGAGGAACTTTTTTTTTAAGAATGGTTTAGAGAAATGTATACACGTTTATCAGATTACACCAAACCAGACTACTAAAGATTAAATCTTTAATTCTGCATAATTCTTATATTCTTTAATCATTCTTAACTGATCTTGGGAAGAATAGATAGCTCAGTTATTAAGTGTACAGGTGAGGTGTGGTAGGATATCGGCTTGATTCCTCTAAGGGTGATCAACTGGGTTAATTTCTGTTCCATTCATTACTACATGAGTATTGTACAAAATACTTTGGTATGTGCTGTCCAGTCTGTAGGATAGTGCATATACGAGTAGCCTGTGTGCAGGTTGTAGTGGGTTTCTTCTGTAAACCAAGTGTTGCAAATACTGTATGTTTAACACCTGATAACTACTGATTAAACAAGATGACAGTTATGAATATTCAGTTTGTTTTTTGTTATAAGCGTGTTTAATGTAGAACATACTTGTTCTGTTGCAGGAGAAGAAGAAGATTTATGATGATCAACACACAAAGATGGCTGAAAGAGGCGTGTCTTTTCTGGACAGCATCAGACAGGATGTGGATGAAGACTAAACCACTGTAGTGCCTTCGAGAAAACCCTTCAGTGCATTTAACTTACTTCATTACTCATTTCCAATCAGCTGCATAAACTCTTATTACAAAATCTTAATCTTAAAGCGTTTTAGCTAGACCATGCAAGAATCCACACAAAGCGGTTTTTGTTGAACATAATATCATAATTTTTCAGGACCTTGAACCTCTATCATCCAGTACTCTAGAGACGTCGTTAAATAAAAGAAACTTTCTAGCCTCTGTTTTACACCTAACATCTCAGATTCATATCCATCATGTGTATGAACAAGAAATCACAAACTGAAGGCAAATACTCAACACTTTCATCTTTGTTGATTTTTTTATATGTTATAGTTGTATTTAAGATTGCTTAATTAGATTTCTTCTTGTTGGTTGTTCTTATTATTCATATAATTCCAGTCTGTTATACATAAAACCATTTGTTGTTATCAGTGCCTAAATATTGTTACTTTGTGTATTAATTAAAGTAAATTTTTACTTTTAGTGTTTATAAAATATGTACTTGCTTTAGCTTGCTGTTTTCACATTTTAATTAATTCTGAACAATTAATTTATAAAATGTGTATCCAGGACCTTATTTACATTGGTATCTGAAAATAAACTTGAAATAAATTACAGGGTGCAGGAAAATAGTATATTAATTCTTTTTATTTAATATTTAATTCTAAAATCCTTTTAGTAGTGAATATTTCTTATTACCCATATGGCTCAAAATATCTTGGTACATATCAAAGTGTTACATCCTAGTACTACGTGATACTGGTATGTAACACTTTTGAAGTCATATGACGTTATATTATTTTGCATGGTTTGTTTCCTAAAAAGGAAAATGATTAGTTTCATTTTTGTTGTTCGTTTTTTTTTTCAAATTTAACTTAAAATTGATAATGGGTAATAAATAGGATATTAAACTCTCTTCCATTTCGCATCATGTTTATGTCCCTCATGAAATAATTTTCATTGTCACTCGCTAAAGTTCGTGACAACTGAAAATTATTTCACTCGGGACATAAACATGATATATACATGGTGGTATAAAAATGTATACTGATTAGAATAACAAATTAATGAAGGAACACACTGCCCAAAACATTTTCACTCTTTCGTTACGTTTGTGTAGTGTCATGTAGTTTGTAACTTGTATATTTATACAAAGCATATTGATTTATATAAATCATACAGTGTAGGCAAAATAATGTTTTTAAAATTCAAAGAGCATTTATTATTGGATATTATCAGTTATACATGTATGTGATAAATGTAATTCTCACCACTTTATTTTCTCAACAGATTTGGAATAATATTGACAAGTGTCAAAATGAATCCACAAAAGAAACAGCCCATCAGTGGGGAATTCTCATCCCTGAAAAGGGCTAAACATAACCCAGAATTATAGCAATAGGATAACAATAACCAACACATGGAGATAAGTACACCAAGATTAAACTCAAGATTACTTGATTGTGTGTTGCCCAATTGCTGAACATTGTATCACCTTTCTTCTGAAATATGGCATCAGTTTAAATTTTGATTTAATTTTTTTAAATGTCACCCTCATAATCTAAGTGCCTAAGTAATTTTTTTAGTTTTGTGCAAAAGGAAAAAACACTGCAGCAATTACCCATCAATGACTATTTATTAACCATTTCTCATATTATTATCAAGTGGGTTAGGAAGTGCACAATGACTTAAGTATTTTTACTACTGTTATAAGAAATGAGTTGGGCAGAAAATCTCAAAATTGCCAAAAAATGATTTAGACTAAGTTATGAGGGTGATGATATTCCTTTTGAATTTTAAATTGATGATTTAAGATGTTTTCCATATATTTGACAGACAAAAATATAGATTTTATAGAATATTTGTTATATTAATTGATCTTTGCTATGTAATATTTGCTTGATTATACCATTTTCTCTTATTGAAGATTTAAGAAAACATATTTGTCATTATATATCTGTTGCCTTGAATGTTTCATTCACCTCTGTGTAGAAACAGTTTTTCATTATTTATCAGATGTTGTTTATGTCATTGTAATTTTACAAAGTATACCTTGTTGTTTAGATATATGTATTTATATTTTTAAACATTCCGTCCATTCCTGTGACCAATTTTCCCTTTCCTCAGGTTTTATGGGAGTTTTATATAATAAGCTGTGATATATTTGGACACTTTGTAATAGTATCCAACCTTTATGTAATACAGAAGATATTGTCAATGTGTATATGCATCTGTCTGTATCACAGAGATATTGTGGATCATGTGTCACATTTTCACTGGTTGTCAGCATTCACTGCATTTTGATTGGTTAATAATCCAGACTGACAGATGAGTTTTCGCATGTGCAGGGTGAGGGGTGGGATTTTAATTTATTTTACCTTCCAGTGACAAAATCTAATAACTCACTTTTTGCTACTTTTGAGAAAAAGAAATAATAAAGTTTTTCCTGATTAAGGACTGGTTGTCTGGAATTTAACAAGACTATAATGGCTTAAACACTATTGTCTCTATATTAGAGATTATATGGTATTTTTTTTATTTGTGAATATCTGTTATTTCTGGCTAGATATTTGTTCTGGTTTTTTGATGATGACGATTCCACCGACTCATTCATGAAAATGGGAAAATAATCTAATTCATGTTAGTCTATAATAATTCATTAAGAAATAAACCAGAAATTACCGTATAAATTAAAAAATTACATTATCTCATTTTAAAAAAAAGGATTTGAGTTACTAGGTTTTGTCAATGGAGATTAGTCAAGCCCGTAGCCAGGGGGATTCGTAAGGTTCGAACGAATCCCCCTTTTTTCTGAAGTGCCCTTTCAAACTAGGCCAGACACCCAAGTTTTTTAAAAGAAATTTGGTTTTGGTTGACATATTTAACTGTAATCATTAGTAAAACAAATAACGGTGCATGACCCATGGTTTTTCTCTGTTGTTATTAAAAAATCTCAACAAATTGCCTGTTTTTTTATATATTTATTGGCCTATGAAATCAATTAAATAAGGCCTGTAACTGTCAAAAATGCTGGGGCTTCAAGGGGGCTTTGCTTTGGCACTGGACCCCACAGGGAGCCCTTGGCAGCCCCAGCCAAATGTTGCTCGCAAGTACCCTTTTAATACCAAAAAGACCCCCCTCCTTCAAAGAACCTGGCTATGGGCTTGTTTGTATTATATCCTGTTATTTAAGAGCAGATATTTTATTCACTATGAACTTCCAATATGCAAATTTTTCTGTACACGCACTTGCTTTGGATTCTAAAATCAGGGCAGCTGAAACGATTGTGACATTGAGGCTGCGGATTAACAATGTTTAGGGGTCAGGAGGCATGCTCACCCGGGAAAATTGTGAAATGATGATAAAGGAAAAATGATTTTAATAGCTTCTGGACAAATTATTTGGGAGAAGACTGCTGCCACAGTTCCCAGCGGCCATGAAAATTGAACTGGTTTAATTTCTGGACTAGACTGTATACCATTTATCAGTCTTGTTGTACTGCTGTTATATTTCACGTGTGTACCATTTATCAATCTTGTTAAAATATACTGCTGTTATATTCCACATGTTGTAGATGTAGAAATATTATACTGTATATTTTTTTAATTTTATTTTCTAAATATCACTGACCCTATTTACATACAATATAACATAGTCTTTATCAATTAGACTTTTTTTACAATTTAAAATTAAAAATCATTTACAGCTGTTTTCCCAAAATACCCCATTTGTAGTAGCTCAAAATGTACTTTATACAATATAAAATGGGTGAATGACGTTATATATTTTTTTTATGTTACATCACCAGCACATAAAATTTATTAAAATTATATGTAGTATTAATTTATTAAAATTATATTCCAAAAATGTTTGTAGATAGCTGGCATGTTATTTAAATATCTATTAGGTATTTTGTATTTTACGCGTTAATTTTTATCTATATTGTTTAAACATTTATTATTTTTTAAATAATGTATGTCTCCAGTGCCGGATTATTCTTAACAGGGCTGGGGACAAACAAATATATTGGGCCTGATTTAACATAATTAAAAGCAGTTATATTCAAATGTTTTACTCTCAATTTTTTACTCAAAATTTTGGGCCAGGGGCATTTGCCTCCATTATAATCCGCTACTGCATGTCTGTTTTTAATTTACCTTGACACCAGTTTTAATTTTATTTTTAATGTATCTGCCATTTCCAAAAAAAAAATGTTAAAATGTTATGTTCGTGCAAAAAGCAGAATATGTATAAAAAAACAAAGCTATGTCCTATTCTTTATTGGCTTAAAGTTGAACTTTCACTTTCATTTTCATTATGGTTTATTACACTGATCCATACTGTGCTTCATGTGCCTAATTATTGTGTTACCAAAGTTTTTCATGTTCTATCTGATGCTTTTGTGAATTGTTTCATAGATAAAGAAATAATTTAAATTATAGTTTGTGTTTGTGTTCTGTTTAAACTTCAGTGCTTATCAGTAATTATTTACGATACTAGACAAGACATAAAATTCAAGGGAGGTACTGTAAATCTTGAAAAAATTAATGTGAAAAATGTGATGACTACAAAGATGCAACAATTAACAGATATGTTTTATTTTTACCCACTAATCTGTTATAAATGACCATTAATAAAAAATATGCATATTGAGGTACCATTATAACAATACAAATTTCATAACATTAAATTTATGATTTACTGTACTATAAATAAAAATGAGCAAATTATTGTCTATTTAAAATAAATGACTATGTAACAAATCTAAAATATTTAGGCTAGTGATTCCCCCAACAAGTAAGATTTACTTTATCATATGCTTAAATATATTTATGTCACTCTTTTTAGCAGCTTGCTCAAACAAGACTGCACAGTACATACCACGTACTTTGTTACATCAGTAAAAGATTACGGTCTGGTATGAGAAATTGAGAGGAATCTCACTACATCCACGTAAGCTACTCTTTCTGATTAGCAGCAAAGGATTTTTTTTTATATGCACTATCCCACAGAAAGGACAGCACGCTTCAGTCTTTGATAAACCAGTTGTGGACCACTGGTCGGAGTAAGTGGCATACAATTACTCATTGTGCCATTGCAGAGCACTAACTGGGATGGAGCCGTATCAAAATTAAAAATCCCATGCCTCGACAGATTTGATCCCAGTATCTACCAGCTGTGAGACCGACGATCACTGTCAATAATTTGTTCAAACAAGCAAACTACACTTCCATGTATGACAAAACGGGTGATCATGTTCAGTATATATATAAATAAAGTTAAAACATTTGTTTTTGTTTCTTCACAAATTTATTGTTACTGATAAATCATGAAATTGTATGAATAGATAATATGGATATTGCACAAAACTTTTAAAATATGAACATAATTATCTGATTATATTTATAAAATTGTCATAAAATAATAATTAAATGCAACATTTGAACTCGAAGAAAATAACTGAAATAAAGTGTGACGTTTAATACTTTTGACACACTGCAATGGATCTGCCAGTATTATTTTCACAACCTTTGTTAGGCTTTTTATTTTTTTTCCAATTATGGATTTTTAAAGCAATGATTTCCATGTCACTGGACAAAATAAAAATAATTTTTTTTTTTTTTTTTACTTGCAGAAAATTATCTCCAATTATGCAATATGTTTTCTTGGCTTACAGCAGAAATCCCTTTAATTAAACACTATTAGTCTTTAGGTACATAGTATTTGACAAAATATGTAAATTCTCAAGTGTAAGTATTCCATTTTTGTTTATTTTATCAAAGAAATTTACTGATTCTAATGTGATTGGTGGAAAAATTTAAATAAAAATAGACTAAAATGGAGTTTAATTTTTTTTCATTTCAGATCAAATGTACATCAGCAGATCTGTAATTAGAAAACAAAACAATAGATAAATCTATTCTCTAGTCGGATTTCTATCTTATGTACAAATAAATGTTTATGTAGCATTTTTAATCACAATCTACTAACCCATATATATATATATATACATGTACAAAATATAAAAAATTATATTTATCAAAAATATATATACACAAATCCAATAGGACAAAAAGTTATAAATAGTGAAAATTACACATTCATCTTCCAATTGTTTTCGTTTTTTAACAAACAGCATAGAAATTAATTAATCTATCCAAAATACACAATTTAATTTAAATGCTGAATTTGATACATAATGGTTTTGTTATTTGTTTCAAAATGTGAACATTTTTAAAAGTATAAAAACTATAATCAGACATCCAAGAAAACAACTCATGCAGAATACACAGGAATGGAAACAAGAAATACATATATATAAAAAATAACAAGGGATAAAATGTTACTCTTAAACAAGATGTATGAAGTACTACTTTCCAAAAGATTAACAAAACCATCAAAGTAAAATTTATTTCATCAAAAGCAAGTTATTCAGTAATCAAATTCATGCTATCACATTACATTCAAGTTAAAAATAGGAAACAGTTGTTCTGATTAAGAAAATATTTGTAGAATACTGTCAAATATAAAATATTGAATAAGTAGTTAATATAATCATATATTAATAAACATATATAAGTTTAATATAAGGCACCAAATTTTACAATACATTTTATATAAAATTAGACCATCAATTCTTGCAGTCCAGATAAAATGCTAAAACTATAATATAATAAAATACATTACTTAGCTTAGCTAACTTATTCTTAAAGCATTATATTTGTGGGGGCATACACAAAGATACTCCTCAAACAATTTAGGGAACACATAATGATTGCTACCAAACATAAATAAACTATTATCTTATGTAAATTACAAGTATCCAAAGTTGTCAAAGGAGGCCTATGGGAGCATATTACGCCCATTATTAACCCCCCTTTTTAACAAAAATATTTTATACAGGAATTTAAAAAACCTGTTTTACAGAAAATGTAATATTTAGTTCATATCAAATATTATTTATATGTATGTCCTCCAATCAGTTCCAGATACACTCCAGCTCATGCCAGTGTTTATATGCTTGAATAATGCAAGGCAATGTAATGTCAGTGAATAATCAAGACACTGGTTTGAATAATGCAAGTCAATGTAAAGTCAGTGAATAATCAAGACACTGGTTTGAATAATGCAAGTCAATGTAAAGTCAGTCAATAATCAAGACACTGGGACAGAATGTCATCTATAACCCTTCCAGAAAGCTGGCTTGTTCTATTGGTGCTATGCATCAGGAAAACAGGATGACAAGGATTTCCTCTAACATTAAACACATACTCCCATGCACCCTTGACCTAATTAATTTCCAAACAAAGAATTAATTTTAAATATAAACATTTGATTTGTCCAAAAACATACTTCATCCACCTACTTACATAACCACTGGATCTCGCTTATTATCAATATTTTAAAAATAATAAGGAATTGTGCTCACAGACAAATAAAACATAAACCATAAACTGGACCTGAAATTCCTATACCATGGTTGAGGTAAAACATCTTGTGTGATTTAAAAGCGAGATCTAGTATCACAAATGCAAGTTTCATTCGTAATTAATATTTAGAGCACAAAGACCCTTAAATTCCGTGGGAATATGCCTTTAAGAGTTCCCTAAATGATTTTGACAGCAGCCATTGAAATTTAAACATATCTAAAATGGCTCCTGCCATTGCTAAAACATTTTGCTGAAGAACTGCAGTCAATTTTACAAAAACAAGCATACTTTCATATTTTTGTAACATCAGCAATTATACAACAGCTTTTATGGTGGCATTGTCAACTGCTGTCACAAATTTCAAGGTCTGCAACTGGCATGTATAAAATCCATTAACTCCATCTTAATAAAGGTTTGTGAGACATTACTTGTATGATTTGCAATAAACTGACATTAAAATTATTACATGAATATAAGAATTTTGTTATTCTAGTCTTTGTTAAACATCTCAAATGTCTGCAATGTACCAAAGAATATTTCACAAATACGTACAAAAACAACATATATTAAAATATGAACACATTCATTTTCTTGAAATGTAAATTCCAAGTTGATTGTCTGAAATAATTGCAAATGTAACAACAAAAGTGCAAGTCACAGATTATTGATGCTATATTTGTAGGCTTTGTTTCTTATCTGTCATTATAGAAGCAGATCCAAGGAGAGATTTAGGGGGAATGAGCCTCAGTACAAGGGTGAAAATCTGTTCCTGAAAGTGGGGGGTGGATGGAACACCACCCCCATCCAAAAACTGGGGGAAGGGAGGACCATCCGGCTGTTCCCTCACCTCATCCCCTCCAGGTCTGATGCCATTAAAGACCCCTTGTGTACTTCGGTATATTTGCGCTAAGATGACATGGTTAAGTGTTACATTAATACAATAAAGAGAAATACTGGTAAAGATTATTATTTAGGTAATAAAGGCACTGGTTATAAAGACATTGGTATCAGGGATGATTATTCAAAGTATGATGAAATATCAGACTATTAGAAGTAATTTGTCACTAGCTAGATATAATATATACAGCCAAATGCCATCATAAAGGGCAAGAAGTGTGTTTATGTTTGGAAACAAACTAACAAATTTCCTTTCATTTTAAATGCACCAAGACTTCAGGGTATTGTAATTACTCATTTTAAATATTAACATTCAGTCAAAATAGGTTTTCTGATTTTGAGAAAACAGGTGATTTTTATGCATTATTTGATAGTAAACTTGACTGTTTTACTGATAAGAAATTTTATGCTTTCTTGCGAAGTAAATAAATATCTGTTTTCATCAAACAGTCATGTTTATGTGACATATTGAATGAATACAAAAGGGTGAATATCAAACAAATGACTATAAATTTGTATAAATACATCTAGCTGAGACCCCACATTTGAGATTTCTAAGACTGTCCTTTCTTTTAGTTAGAACAATCTAATCATTTTTCTGGAATGTTCATGTCTTTTCGCTAGGGTTTAGAACTATCCGTTTCTCCCACTTGCTTCAACTACTGTTCTAATAAATGCTCTACCACCTGCAATTTAAAATAAAATAAATCTTACAACAAAAAAGAAAATGAATAGGTTTAACAATACTAAATTAAAAATATCAGTGTGTGGATGTTCACAGCATCTTTAATAAGTCAATGTGCTCTAGTGATGTCAATAAAAACAAAACAAAGCCAGAGGGGAGGAGTGCCATAGGAACAATGGACACCTTCCCCCATCTTTTTTTCCCTGGCCACCGTGTATATTTTCCTATCTTGCAATGCTATTTGTGCTTTATGTGCAGCTGTCCCCTCCAATGTAAAATGGGTACCTTTATATAAAATTGTGACTATGTCAGTGAAAATACTACAGGTAACTAGTTTGAACTATATGTATTGAGGAACTATTTTGTTTGTTAAAATATCAATGCACACTTACCTGGAGATGTGTGATTGAGATCTTTATTTTTGTCTGGTGCCTTAAGCCGGTTCTTCATGCTAGCCTTACTCTTACTCTTTCTATTTGCCTCTTGAAGTAGCCCCAGCAAGAAATTCTTGTCCTTTCCCTCCTGTATAAAAAACTATTTTTTTAATTTCTCTTTTCAAAAAGGATGTGGGTATTAACAAAAAATGGCCTCATAGGACAGGTGACTATTTAACACAAGTTATATTGTAATGAATTAAGTTGATTTTGGATAAATTATATGTAATCCTTTAAGACAGGTGGTTGCTTAATACAAGTTATATTGTAATGAATTAGTTGAATTGGGAGAAATTATATGTAATCCTTTAAGACAGGTGGATGCCTTATACAGGTTATATTGTAATGAATTAGTTGATTTGTGAGAAATTAAAGGCAATCCTTTAAGACAGGTGGATGCCTTATACAAGTGATATTGTAATGAATTAGTTGAATTGTGAGAAATTAAAGGCAATCCTTTAAGACAGGTGGATGCCTTATACAAGTGATATTGTAATGAATTAGTTGATTTGGGAGAAATTATATGTAATCCTTTAAGACAGGTGGATGCCTTATACAGGTGATATTGTAATGAATTAGTTGATTTGGGAGAAATTAAAGGCAATCATTTAAGACAGGTGGATGCCTTATACAAGTGATATTGTAATGAATTAGTTGATTTGGGAGAAATTAAAGGCAATCATTTAAGACAGGTGAATGCCTTATACAGGTGATATTGTAATGAATTAGTTGATTTGGGAGAAATTAAAGGCAATCATTTAAGACAGGTGGAT
>JAULBS010125232.1:0-28750 GCA_032355785.1 Symmetromphalus regularis | reverse complement strand
CTCAATTTCCCTTCTAACAAAAGCAAATATTGCAGCGCCCTTTTTCTACACTTGCCCCATAAGAAATACATATTTGCTGTTGTGCCCCTGGTGTGTCCTCAAAATTGCCTTCGTGTCATCTGATTCCTAGTAATCCAAGGCAGTAATCCCCCAAACACTGAAGTTCGGCCCTTGTGTTTGTGTGTATATATATATATGATCACACGTTTTTTACAGTTTTGATACACTAATTCCTCACTTTATGGAAAAAACACTGATTTTCAGGATACAAAATTATCATAGTTTTAACAGGATTTCAGAAAGGGGGGGGGGGTTCAAATGTGATAGGTGAATAGGAGTGGGGGGAAATGGTTACTTTTCACGTCCTTCCATCCCAAAATAAAAATTTTAAATAAAAGGATACGAGAAAAGGGGGTGTCCAGACCCCGTGGACCCACCTCTGGATCTGCTGCTGAGAATTAATTTGTATGTGGTCTAGAAATACAGTTTTAAATATTATTATTTTAACAAAATGTTTAAAATTATATAAGCTAACTAACATTTATATGTGGCAACTGTTCCTGCCAGAACTTGTCTCTAATGGACAAGGCATTCTGGAGCCGCTGATAGCACTCGTCATATAAAAACCTCGTCCACGGCATCAGGTCAATGCGACGAGCTCGACCCGACCCAAATGTATCATTGAAGAGAAAGTTCATTGTCTTTAGCTTCTCAAAAATAGGACTGTTTGGTTCCATTGTGGTCCCCAGAACCTAAAACATATTAAAAACATAATAATTAAATTATTTAAATATACAATATATTAAACAGATAACATATAATAATGTTATTATTTAAATAAACAATATATTGATATGATAATATTAAACATAATTAAACTGAAAATAATTATATTAAACTAGTTATGATAAACAGAATATATTAAACATATTAAATTTTATAACTTAGTTCAAAACATATTCTTGTCAAATCATACATTTTTCTAATGCAAGGCGTTTTCAAAGTTATTATTATTATCTATTTATTATTCTTTTTTTTTTTTTTTTTTTTTTAGTGAATCGAGTGACACTGGCAAAATCAGGTTGTTTTTAAGGTAGATTCTTTATTTCTCTTTTAATATATCACATCCACCACAATAAAAACACCCTCCCGGCCCCGTTCAGCAGGAAGTGCTGCATCGTTATGGTCGTAACGAGAAAACACAAACATCCAAATAATAATAAAGCACCAGAAAAAAAAAAAATCTGCGTTCATCAATGACGGTTTATGGGCGATTCGCTGCGATTTTACTGGTTGTAAAAATTAAATTAATAATAATCCTGTGAACGACCGGTAGGCAGGCCCGTAGGCAGGCCTGTAGGCAGGCCCGTAGGTCGGATTTTCTATCTGGGGAGTGCTCATAATTATTTCAATGGGGGCAGGGGGCTCATTTTTATGTGTGTATAAAACGTGTTAGATCTACATGAAACCGCGAATCTATACCCGAAATAAAAACTTGTGTAAAAAAGGGTGTGTGAGCCTCCCCAACTCCCTGGCTCCTACGGGCCTACAGGCCCTTAAGCAGGATTTTCTTTAGGGGGGTGCGTTTGTGAAGGCCCGAATGTTTTATTTTCGTTTTTAACGTTATTCTAGTGAATTAGCGTCAATCCAAATTTGTATTTACGGACCTCGACAGATTTAGGGGGGGGGTGCGTGCGCACCTGTCGCACCCCCCCACCCCCCGGCCTACTATTTCTATTTGGTTATAAACGTGTTGTTGTTAATGAACGCACAAAAGTTCAGTAACCATTTTCCTCACTAGCACTATGTCTACTAAACTGCATTTGTATCAGACTTAGAAGTATTAGCTACCAATGAAATAGTAATGAAAAACGAGAACAGCTGTACAAAACCCAGGCTCTAAAAGTAGACTGCGCAAACAACCATGATACGAAATATCAGCTGTTCGATCAAAACAGTCTGACGTGCGGTGCTGCCTGTGACAGGTAACAAAAGTTTGAATGTCGAGATCATGACGTTGACACTGCAGGCAAGGTGCAGCAGCTCATTCTTATTGAGTGCAGGATGTTCAGTTCAGATATGTACCTACGATAGGAGTCATCATCACAGCGTTCCGTTGAAGACGTTAGGTATAGACAAGGATAGACTAGTTTTACCGCTGAACATGTTAAAGCTAATGAGAACGTTTGGAACCAGCGAAATCGCTACGTAGCGCCCGAGAAATCTAGCTTATACTGAACGCAACTATACAGGTTGCAAACGATCCAATTTTGTCATAAATACGACAGCAGCTGCCATGGAGATAGAGGCGGATACAGAAAGTTTGAAAAGGGGGTCACAGTTACATCAATGTTTTTATTATAACGCTAAAAATTGTGGTCGAAGACAGGATTAAACCCCCTAACCCATTGTATTCGCTTCTGCCATGGAAAAGAAACGATTGTTTAACGACACACCAACATATTGATAGTGATCCAACTGGTTTATTAAAGGCTGTGGAATGTGCTATCATGTCTGTGGAAAAGCGTAAAAGATACCTTGCTGCTAATTGGAAGGAGTATTCTATGTGGCGGTAGCAGGATTCATTTAAAGACCATGTGTCACAAAACACCGTGTCTGACACCTAACAGCCGCTGAATAAAAACAATGTGCTGGGGTGTCGTTAAACAGTCCGTTCCGTTATATTGGTCACGTGACACCATAATTGATTAAAAGTGAGATATTAATAAGAAACTTTACAGGCAGTTAGGCTATCACGTGAAGAGTAAAATTCGACAGCGGTCCTTATTGGTCACGTGGCATAATCCAAAATGGCTGTTCATTTATAATAATATTAATATTTTGTTTAATGTTATTTTAATCGCAAATTAAGGGGGCGGGGGGAGGCGTGGCCTCCTCGATCCGCCACTGATAATGGCTTGGACTTTATATCCAGTAAACGTTCCATAATGCAGATCACAACAAATCCATAATGACTTTGAATCCGTATATATACGAACGATAATTTCCTCGGAGAGATCGCTATGTTTAAGAACTGGTTCAAAGTCAGTGACCCTGCACACTCGTATTCCACGATACCGGCGGATCCAGAAAGGGGAGGAGGGTATGACGTACCGTTACCTTCAATCAATCGTTGTTTTTTGTCTATTCTTTCTTTCTTTATTTATATTTGTTTTTCCTTATAAATTATTGTTGAACATGCTCTGTGCCCTCAATCCCTGGAAATATAGAGACCCCACTGGCAGGTGGTATTCAACATCCGCCCATGAGTGAAGCAAGATTGGCAAGGTTAGATTACGGTGACCGAAATACCAAGCTGAAGAGCTTTATGGTTATTGAAACAGTTTTACGCGGTGAGACTATGGTGATCAAGAATAGCGTATGAATTTAAATCGATCATTAAAATGTCGACTGAATACCAGAAAACATCAACATTTTAAGAGTACCGTACGTGTTCTAAGAAAATATTGACTCCCAAACACTAGAGAAAATCTTTTCTCATTAATTACAGAAGTGACGTTAACAGGTAAAAACGGTTAAAATAATACAACGGGTGACGTTTTAACTTCATACCTAAAAAATATGGCGGCGATATTTGACAAAAGGAAAGAAATTTTGTATAACGACACCCCAGCACATTGTTTGTTAAACGGCAATTAAGTGTCAGCTATATGGTGTTTTGTCACTCATGTTACATAGAACTACACTCAACCAAAACAGAAAGCCTGCGTGCTGAAATAGTTTTGTTTCATGGGTGGTTGGTTGGTTGTATTTATGTTCGTGCTTATATCCAATTAAGGTTCAAGCACGCTGTCCTGGGCACGCAACTCAGCTTCCTGTGCTGTCTGTCCAGGACAGAAGTTAGTGTTAGTAGGAGAGACGAAACCCGCTACCGCCACACTAATGCAGCTATTATTGTTGATAAACAGCAAGGTATCTTTTTATATGCACTATCCCACAGACAGTTCTAATAGCAAATACCACGGTCTTTGTTAAACCAGTTGTGGACCTGGGTTGGAGTCAATACTGAGATTAAAAAATCCCATATCTCGACTAAGATTTGATCCCAGTACCTACCAGCCACGAGTCTTGATAGCTTAACAGTAATGCCTATATCTGCCTATCTTGCAATCCTTTTAGTGCTTTCGGTGCAGTTGGCAACTCTCTTTCCAATATAAAAAAAACCCTTGATACTCCAATGATATTGAGTGAGAAACACATCTAGCTGCTTTGAAAGGATTCATACGAGTCACAGATAACAATTGTGAGTAGCTGCTTTATAAGGATTCATGTGGGTCCTAGATTAAAATCGTTAGGGGCTTATCTAGCTGCTCTTAGATGAACGTCACAAATCAGCTTAGCTGCTTTGTGAAGATTCCCGAGTACCAGGCTAAAATCACGATCCAGGAACTTATCTAACTGGTTTTTTTAAGTTATACCAAGGTAATTATGAACAATATTATAATTTACTATTTTATTTCTCACCTTTCATATCAAACTATTATAATTATGACATTAATTTCATCTTCTAGCGTTTCTTTGCAAAATATAAAGTCTAACAAATCCTATATTGTATCTCCTTCCTGACTGACCATGGGAGAACTGTATGACCTGCTCAAAGCCCACCTATTCGAACCATAATCGGATTGTTCTCGATCTTATTTTTTATGGACCTTAAACTGCAAACATGTTCCTGACTGAAAGATAAATCAGGATCTTTTCTTGAATATCCTGGTTTTAATTACTGTATTTGTACAAAGTGAACCAGGACTTTCCAATACTCACCAAATTTAACATGACATTACAGACAGTGTCGTAGATGCTGTCCCATGGGTCAAACGCTTCCCCGTTTGTAACAGAAAACTTCTGTAACAACATCTGTATTTCTGGTGTGCATTTTTCTTCAAGTCTCTCCAACCCAGCACCATACATTTTTAAAGACTTAAGAACCTCTTTTCGTAGAAATGCTAATTTTGGTGTGTACGTCTGCCAGACGATTGAATGTTTGTTCCTTCCGGATTGCGCAGTACGGTACATAGGCGGCCTTCCGGCCACGTCTACCCCCCGAAACAAGAGAGCTTCAGTGATACTTTGAAAGTCATTAAGAACTAGAATCTCCTCATTATACAGCTGTATCCTAAACACTGGTCCCAGTTTCTCGGCCCACTCGCTGAGAACGAGGTGGCATTTGGTCATGTCCAGATTCCATGAATTTCCAAGGAAAGGTATCCTATTTGGCGCCGCTGGGATGTGTTTGAATTTTCGGCGGGAAATCAAGGTGCAGACGGCAACAAGTAGTGCCGCCGTCGCACATAACGCCACTTCCAGTGTCATGGAGACGTGTTGAGGAGACAACTCTGAAAAGAAAAACAAAATCAAATGTTAACGATAATCAGATAATTTATTATTTTATATATTTTTTAATTATTTATTTCTCGTTCACAGTAACATTTCTGGGTCGTTTGGCGGTATCACTTTATATCGAGTCTTTCTGGGAACATGTTCTAACGAAATACGGTCCTCCAGAACTTTTATTCAAAGAACGAGATATTCCATTTTTAATCAATGACCGTGTAAATTTATTTCCTTTTAATGAAATTAAGTGCAGCATATTTGCTGGTTGTCAGTATGTATCTTTAGTTCATGAAATCATAAACGACAAAACGATATTTCCGCACAGTACAGCGTAGCTGACAATTCAGGAATGACTGTCAAATATATCAGGTGTTCACGAATATATGTTTCCTTCCTTGACGTCCAGGACACTGCTTATTTGGTTCTGAACATACACATGGATTCTTGAATCAGGCGAAAAAACATAAGAGCAAATTATCGTTATATGTTCTGAGTTTAGCATTAAATAAATTCTTTGTTTTATTTTTATTTTTTTTATCTAACCCAAGTGATAAGCTTCGTGATTCACATTTAGATAAAGAGAAAGAAATGTTTGATTAATAACACTCCAGCACACTGTTTAATCAACGGACGTTGTGTCAAACGCCGTATTTTCGACACCCTCTGCCACCACATATGCTACTCTTTTTTTTCTGCGTTCAAATAGACTAGTAAAGTGTCTTGTACGCATTTCCCCCATACAGGAGTGCATATCCAACGACCTTTGCTACACCAATCGTAATCCGCTGGCTGGAACGAGAAATAATCTCATAGATCACCTGAAGCCTGTGGAATCGATCCTCACATTTGGAATGTGTACAACCAATAAAATCAGACTTAACCGTGTTTCTTTTTGCAATGTGAAATATGCAATGTAAAATGTTGGCAAGCAGGCAGTTTAAATAATAAACAGAAGCAGAAGTGTGTCAGCAGTCATTGCTAAGAACGGATCCAACAATGTTTAGGGTGAGTCGAAATACTGAAGAGCAAAAGTACGTTAAGATCCAATATGTACACAGAAAACTGAAGGACAATGGGGTGAGGGCTGAATCACCTGATATAGCTATTAGATCCAGCGATGAGCGCAATTCCATTACCAGGCTAATTTTCAGTGTTTTACCTGCAATAACCGATCTTTTTATTTTCTGGTCGAGAAAAAGCTAACGTAATGATTCTCAGTGTTCGTGTTACCACTGCATGCCTGTCTATGAGATAGAGACGTCTCCAAGGACATGTACCCTCTATCAATGGACATAATCCTACAAGGGCCAAAGTCGCTTCCTGGACGTCGGGGGACGGAACATCCAAAAAGTGTGGAGTTGTCCCCCCCCCCCCGTCCTGATTATAGACCCCCTTGTGTACTTCGGTATATTTGCACCAAGACCACATGGTTAAGCGTTACTTTGATACAATAAAGAGATACTGATAAAGATTATTATTTATGCATTTTAATTTTTTAAGCAAAACGTGTGGGGTGAGAATAATTATATAGGCATCCCCCTATCCAAAAAGTGGGGGATGTGTCCCCGTCCCACCCAGTATTTCCTATACATTTGTTTAGTCATTTATAACACTGACATTTATATTAATTTACAACAATGACATCTAATGATTGTTCAGATTCCACGAGTACCCCCCCCCAAAGTCCAATCCAATGGTTGTTTACATACAAGGTTGGCCTACATGTGCGTGGATAAACATTAACTGAACTTTTGCTGACCTGAAAACTCCAGACAGCCAAATAAATGTACATCAAGGTCAAATGAAATATTTATTATCTTCATAATTATGTTTACATATGTTTGATCATTCATACAAAGTACTCAACCAAATCTGTGTTTAGTACGTGTGTAGTTAGAATCACAGTGCGTTCCATTAGCCCAGGGTTCTCTCAGTCACAACACATATAAACACTTAAACAGATATAAACATATACACACATACAGATATAGACATATATAAACACTTAAACAGATATAAACATATACACACATACAGATATAGACATATATAAACATCCAGTTAGACACATGTACCAACCGATCAGAAATTGGTTTTAACCGATTATTTTCATAGCAAACATCAGTAATTAACAGCTGTCTTAGTACTCTTACGTCAGAAACTCGGACTACGGTTTCCTCTACGTGAAATATTGACAATGATTTCATCAGTAACAATGGTTTTTTTACTTTCTAAAAATAGATAATGTGTTGTTATTTTTAATTCAAAAATATGTTTATGATATACAGTAATAAATAATTTACCTATATTTTTTTCTTCTTTTGTCTCAAATGTAAAATAAATAAATAATAATAATAGTTATTATTATCATCAGGCCCCGGGGTTGGTTTTGAACAGCTCTTGCCCATGCTGATCACCCCCCCCCCATCCCCTCCCCCTCTCGGTAGTCCTGGTAATAATTAAAAAAATATAGCAAATTCATTTAATTTCCGGATTTGAAGAAAGTACGAATGAAGTATAACGTAACTTCCGCTACAAATAAATATGTCGGAATTACATAAATTTTGTTCTATACCGACCGACACAAATAATGGCGCGTACACACAAAATTCTATAGTTATTAAAATTAAACAAAAAGTATACTTTTTCATACATATATTATGCAAACTATTTCAAATATAAAATATGTTACAGACAAAACATTTAAAAATGGTAAATTATTTTATAAACTAAAACATCATAAAATGCGTAATATTTTTAAAATCTGGATGCCACTTACCAATCAACCAAAAACACGTTTTATGAAAACTTCTATAAGTTCGTAACAAACAATATATGTGTATTTAAACATCTTAATAAACCAAAGTGTTTTCCATGTTCCCATAAACACGTGGTGTTCTACCAGCTTTCGTTATTGGTGTTCCGTTCCTGCTATTGAGCTGTATAGTCACGTAGCAAAGTTCATCTGTGTGAAGTCGGTCACTTAGATGATGCAATACTCGATCGTCCGCGAAATGAGTCTTGTGTATCAGTGCGAGGCAGGCCCGAACCAGAGTTAAGCTAGGGGTGGTGGTCCGATGTGTGCGTGCGGGAGCACGGACATTTCGACCACGCTCTTTTTCAGGGAGGACATTTCGGCCATGCCAGCCAAAAAATATTTGTTCAGTTTCTACCTATGTATTTAAAGAGCAGTCTTATGTGTAAGCAAAACAAACACAAACAAATTTACTTCATAGGTCATTTGTATATGACAGGATGAAGAAGAAAAACATATAATCAGTAATGGCTTTACAACAGCATATGGATTTTTTTTTATCTTAATGAAATGTTTAAAAAAAATATTTATAAAATAAGAAAGGTTTCTTAAAACAGACAAATTTTTACTATTGAGGAGGTCACATTGATCTACTCTGATTATGTTTGATCAATCATCAAATAAATCAAGAATAGAAGTATATCCTTATGTGTTTCTTGACTTGTTATATACACCAGAACTGTGGGTTATGTGTTTCTTGACTTGTTATATACACCAGAACTCTTGATTATGTGTTTCTTCACTTGTTATATACACCAGAACTCCGGGTTGTTTCTTGATTTGTTATATACACCAGAACTCTGGGTTATGTGTTTCTTGACTTGTTATATACACAAAAACCCCAGGTTATGACCACCTCAGAAGTAACACCATCCTGATATTAAGACCACTTTTAGGTTCTGATGTACATATTAGTATTTTGTTTTTACTATTTCACTTGTTGCAACAATTATCATGCCAATAAATAAACGTTTTAAAATTACAATGAATTACATATTTTCTCTGTTAACAAATCTCATGCCAATAAATTGATCGTTTTCCAGAAGAAAAAAAATGCTTATTCCTGACTGACATTGCCGAAACGTCCTCCCTTGAAAAAAAGCCAGGCCAAAACGTCCTAGTCCGAAACGTCCTACATTCGTACCCCTATGGGAAAGACTGTTTTGAAAATGCCATGATATTAGCCCATTACCCATCCCATGTTGCATATGCCTACATGTATGCTGATTAGGCGCTATGGATTTTTCTCTTCTTTTTTTTGGGGGGGGGAGGGCAAAAAAGAAGAAAAAGAGTTTATTTCCAATAAATGGACAAATTATCGGTTATGCTAAAATATATTGGCATCAGTGGATAAATTGTACGTAGATGACAGCACCAATGATTCCGTCACTGTAAGAAGAGCCAATCGGTGCACAGATATTGACCCAGTCATTGATCGAGATACCTGTGACGTAACGCTTGTTCTACATACCCATTTATTACATACCAGTATCAAGTGCAGGATCTGGAGGGGAGGTGTGGGGGTGGGGTGGCTTACTTTCATGATTAAGAAGAAAACTTTTCAAAACATGATGTTAATATATTTAATATTGAAAAAGGGTCAAAGAAAGTTATGATCGAATATTATTTTAATTTACTTTTATTATTATTTCTTTTATGGGAGTGAAGGAGGGAATATATTTTTTTTTTAAATAATAATAAATAGGGAAAAAAGCAGGAGTGTGGAACCCCATCCTCACCACGTCAGGAGTCACACTTGTGTGACCCCTGACTTTGTGAGGATGGTGGAACCCATGACCATGTATTCGCCAAAACTAAATTCATCCACTTTCTCCTCACTATTAATAATTAACACCTGTCAAGTTACATAAATCATAGAGGAAAAGCTAAGTTAAATTAACTTATCAAATATTTTTCAGATATGTTCATAACTGTACTAATTAATCTTCCTTTCTTATACATATTAATATTCGATTAGCAACCAAATACTAATAGTGAACACATTAAAAGGTTTCATAACATTCATTTCGAATTTCCCGCCATTTGTCACAATTGATCGCGTTATCCTTACCTTATTTCAGAGTTTGACAGGTCGCGAGCTGGATTGGAATATCTGCTGTATTTCCTTCCAAAATATATACATAAATTAAAAACCATAACGTACGTCCCACTGCTGTATTTCTCGAATCCACATCTCACATTAATACCGAGCTGTCACAAAATACTTAAATAATTAATGAACAAAAGACAACACGGTGTGTTATTGAGAATAGCACACATTTACATTATTTCACCAATTAGAATCACAAATAATGAATAACCCGCGAAAATGTCACACACTAGTCCGCACATAATCCATTACCGAGCCTCTATTTTGTTACATTACATTAGTGATATATAGTACTCGCTTTAATTATAGGTTTAGTCTCGAACTCGATGTTGTAGGCAATTGGTTTACGGTGAAGGTCATGCTTATCATTCAAGGTCACTTCAACCAAGGGCGGTCGATTGAAATGTCTATTGACTCGTTAAAGTACATTAATTTATCGCATACGGAATTAAATAAGTTAAATTCAGAAAATACTGACTAAATTGTTTTAATGTGGTTTGTCCATAGAAAAATACCGCAGTCATTTACAAGTGTTTATGTTATTGTGGTATAAAATGCATTTATAATGAGATAAAACATTCTCAAAAACCACGTCTTAACAGTTGGTCCACAAATGTTATTTTTAGAACTGGGGCAAATTTGTTATATTATATAGACAGATTAAAAATAGGTTACAAATTTATTTTAATATACATATTGCAGGAAAATTGGTCAACAGTTTGAGGTCAGTGACACTATCGTTTTAGAAAGTATTCCTATACCATTAGCAGGCCCGTACGCAGGATTTTCTTTAGGGATGTTCGTTTGTGAAGGCCCGAATGTTTTATTTTCGTTTTTAGCGTTAGCGTTTGCATTTACGGACCTATACAGATTTAGGGGGGTGCGTGCGCACCTCCCCTGCGTACGGGCCTGAGTAGTCCATCGGAACTTGACCGTAGCGGGCGTAGGACGGATACTGGGATGTGGTATGGGTGAGGCTATATACCTCAAACGCCTCTTAATTAAAAATAACAAAAATTAATTTCAGTAACTTAATTTTTATTATAAAAAATGCAATATTTAAATAGACATACAAGATGCACATATCCAGACTCATTCCCCATTACACTTCACTCTCAATTTTTCTGACTCAGTATTTTATACTATTTATTTCAATATTTGTTTATATAATGACCCCCCACCCCTGCACAAAAGTAAACATGAGCTATTGGTAGTCACAGTGTGGGTACATCACAATTTTTGTTTACAAATATATATTTATATACATAATGACACCAAACAACATGCTATGTGCACGGTAACTTTAAACCTCTTCCTTCCTCAAGTTTTTCAGTTTAAAAAGAAATATTTGCAACCGTGTGTGGCTTCACAACTGCCATCTTCAAGGCAGGGTATGTATTTTAAGGTTGCCAGAACACCCAAAGTGAGTGAAAACAACAATGGACATGTCAAAACTACCTGGAGTCGCAACATTTTGTGCAAATAGTATTGTCTGGAAGTTCAAAATTTAATGTTCACTGGTTCTCAGGTATGTACATGCAGCTAAACCAATAGGTGTCTTCTGAGCAAGGGTGAAAATCCGTTCCTAAAAGTGTGTGTGTGTGGGGGGTTATGGAACATCCCCTGTCCAAAAAGTTGGGAGCTGGGGTGGACAAACCATCTTGCTGTCCCCCCACCCCACCTCAGTTTTAACACCATTATAGACCCCTTGTGTACTTCGGTATGACTATATTTGCGCTAAGATGACATGGTTAATTGTTACATTGATACAATAAAGAGAAATATTGATAAAGATTATTATTTAGGCATTTTAATTTTAGTTTTTCGAAGCCAAAAGTTGGGGGATAATTACATAGGCGTCTCTCACCCCCCCTCCCCCCGTCCATAAAGTCCCCAGGAATTTACGTCCATGCTTCTGAGGAATAATAGAGACCAACAGTATATTAAAATAAAAAACTGTTCGCAACACTGGTCAGTTTCATTCACTGGCATGTACATAAGTGATAAGTGTAGGTGCTCTCTCTCCTCCGTATTTAGTGTTAAAAATAACAGTGATAACACAGGCTTTTAAAGTACAATATCACTTCTCTATAAAAATTACATGGGCAAGTCAAAGTGTACAAATATCAAGTCATAAAAAATCCTAAGTGCACACTATGTCAAGGTGTCCCAATTTAACCCACTACAATGTTGAATCCCCCCCCACCACTCTTCTGCACATATCTGATGACGGATACAAAACTAAGAAGAAAACGTGACTTTTAAAATCTAAATAAACAAGCAGGATATCAAATTAAATCTCGACCCTCACACTAAATAAATTTCTGCACACGTGCCTGTAATCCCCCAATAGCCAATGTTTATTTTTTGTGCTGGGGAGGTCGTTAAACAAACAATCAAACGTGCCTATAAATTCACCTTAAAAAACCGAAAGAGATATCTGATAACATGCAAAACCAAAAACAAAATATGAGTAAGTTTTAAAATTAAATAAATTAGCAGGATGTGAAATGTATGTAGATCAGCTATTCTGCTAACATGCAGATTAAAATAAAAACTATGCAAAGAGCCAGACAGATACTAAAATGTCAGTAAAAATAAAAACAAATGGTGGATTCTGTGAAGCATAAATCCTTGCTTACAGGAGTGAAATGTATAACAGAACAACACTTTCTACATTACATGCTTTATATTAGTTGTGAACCACTAACTGGAAAGAAAAATGATCCCCCAAGGACTGAACCTACAATTCTTGCTTACAGGAACAAAATGTATCACAAACAGGACAAAACATTTTACAGTCTAAGCAATTACCAGTTGTTGACCTCTGGTTGGGATGAAAAACTCCCCAGAGGATGGGACCTACAATACACTAAACCTCAGCCACGAACTCCATGACTTTATTATATCCCTTTCACAATAAAACCCAGTTAATATTGAAGAAGAGACTTCGTGATTTCAAACAGAATTTGCAACCAGGCTACACTCCTTGTAAAGTGTTTTTTTCTTTAATGACACCACATTCATTTATTAACAACCAACTGTTGAATGTCAAACATTTGTTATTTCTGACAGATAGTCATCAGAGGAAACCAGCTATGATTTTCCATTAGGGAAATCTTCTATATCTGCTGTCCCACAGACCAGACATCACATACCACAGCCTTTGATACACCAGTCATTGTTCACTTGTTGGGATTGTAATAAACTCCATCAGACAAAGAGTCCACCGAATGGATTCGATCCTCCGACTTTGTGTGAACTCTAATGACTGAGCTACATGTAGATCATCCATCGTATTAAACAGCTTTCTGTTTTTAAACAGGATTTACATCAGGGCTATACTGCTTGTAAAATATTTGTTTAGGTAACAATGTATCAGATAATCATCGGTAGATGTCTATTTGTCGATTTGTTTTTGGATCCATTATGCTGCTGGACAAGTTCTGAAAAATTAAAAGAAAATGTGTACAGAGTATTGGAGTTTAAATAATAAAACAAATAATTTAAAATAAATTTCATAGTTAAATAGCCGTCAACATAACATTTTTATATCATGGAAATCTGGGCAACCTTCCTTGTTTACTCAGGTGCTTGTAATAGAAATAAGAGGTCAACATCAGGTCCCTTGACACAGATATATAATACATATGTAGTCATATACAGCTGACTCTAACAGTTACATATAGTTGATTCAGTTGAAAGTAAGTTTCTTGTATCTCAGAAAATATGCTGTATAAGACAAATCCAGATTACACTGTTATGGGGTTAGTAAATTTATTTTGGACATAAAATAACAATTTTAGAGACTAACAAAGATCCTAAACAAAAAATGACTTGTATATAAACAAGGAAAAGGTTGTAACTTGGGCATTTGTTCAGAGGTAGATATAAATAAAATACTGCTTGATAAGGGTATAGTTGTCAGTACTATGTCAATACCGACTATCATACCAATACTGAGGTAAATCACCCCCACAATGCTGAAACAGAAATTGAAATTTCAATACCGCCCAGCTCTAATAATTGAGGTGGCAGTAAATTTGAAAATTACAGACATGGGGTGTAAGGGTTTTGTCCAATGGCAAACAACCAAATTTTACATGGAGGAAAGATAATGATTTATGTACATTAGCATGTTGGGGAAGAGTAATTACTTTTAGTTTTTTATTTCTGATGACTTGACTTTGTATATAGATCTTTTTCACTCCTTCCAACCATTATTTTGAAAAAATGAAAAATTGTAAAACGTACCATATCTTTGTGTAACTTGACAACACAAAGTTCTCCAAATTTCTTCTCAACCTTAATATGTGGAAATAATTCAATAGATGAACTCTGTAAACAAAAAAAAAAAATTTACAAGATAACTTCTTCTCCACTTTATCAAGCAGAAATAATTCTAGAAGCAAACTGTAAGCAAATAAATAATCTTTGTAATATAACTTCTTCACTTTAACAGTGAAAACAATTTTAAAGATGAACAAATAAGAGAAACAAATAAATAAACTTTGTTATATATCTTCTTCTTACTTTAACATGTGGAAACAGTTTTAGAGATGAACAATCACAAGGGAGACAACTGCACATACATCGCTGTCAAAGGTTTGTAACTATTGCTTGATGATAATTTTACTCTCATCATCAAAAGGATAAAGAAGTTTTTTAAGATAACAAATTTATCATTTTTAATATTCCACTATTATTTTGTTGTAGCGATGTCAATGTCATGAAAATAAGCATACTGCATAAAATATTTATATTTTAGTGACTGCTGTACAATGCTGTCACCAAACAATTTCACAATAGCGTTTACAAAGACATGTCGATTGCCACTGTAAATATTATGAGGGATGCAGTTGACAACCACATGCTGGAACACGAAAGAGCCCAATGGTTCCACTGAAAGGCATCAGTCATACAAGAGATGGTGCTTTGTGACAGAACAACACCCAGCTTCAATAATACTGGTAAAGAGAAACAGATTTCAACTACATGTACCTCGTCATCAGAAGGTTGAACAAAAATATCTTCAACACTCGACTGTTTACTGTCTTTATCTGAAATTAAATTAAACATTATAATATTTGTAACAATGTCTTCAGTACTGCTAGATTATTAAAATGTTTTCAGTTTTAATATTGGCTTTGTGTGGGAAGTCATACTGGACTATATCTGGCTTACGGGCCGTCAGATCTAAACCTTATATAAACACATTATTATGCTTGAAGCAAGGGTGGAAATTCAAGCAGAGGAAAAGAAGTGGTGACTGGACAGACAAGGACTGGGATAAAGTAACAGCACATACCACATGCATTTTCCAACAGACAAAACAGCACAAACTTCAGCCTCTGATATACCAGTTTTAGACCACTGGCTATAATGTTTTTCTTTAAAAAAAGCTAATCTAAAGATAAAAAAGTGTTACCTTTCTCAAACCGTATCTCTGTATAAGACAGAGTATGAGGAAGTTTAATGAAAATCTTTAGGGTCTGCTCTCATGAAATCATTATAAAAACAGTGATGATACCAGGTGGATACCACTGATAGACAGGATATACTCAACATATTTGTATCTGTGTGATAAACACAAATGATCTGTTTTTAACAATGTTAATAAATCATCTGTATTATCCTTACCATTATTTTTCTCACTAGGCACACTCCAATATATAGATGCTTGTGAAAAGTTCTACAATGTACAAGAAAGAAAGTGTTCAATTACCTTGACAATTATTTTTTTCCCTCCATGTTTGTTCTATATCTACAATTCTACATATAACTAAACCTTGAAAATATTATATGTGAGAACTTATAATACATTATGTAATAATTAAATGTCTATTATAATCATTACAGTTTAAAGGCATCTCACTGGTCAAGCCATAAGCAACAAGTTTAGTTCATTTCTCGATGAACGTAAAATGGAACTTCTTTTTAACAGCTGTATTTACAAACAATATACCGGATGACTCTAAGTCATTAAAAAATCAATAGTATTAAACTAAGATAAATAATTTGTCTACTCTTTTAATAAAGATAATATTTTGGGCTACCAAATCCATAAAATTTAGTTATTAGACCAAAAAATTAAAATAAATGTGTACACACACAGTTTCGATGGCAGATCCCAAGACAATATTTGGATTTGACTTTGAGACATTTTGACTTTTCTGAGATATTTGATCATGACTTCGACGACTTAATGGCATCAACGAATAATGAAGATGGGATAAAAGAAATAAAAAATAAGTTAGAATGTAACCCCAAGCCAAGCACGTCGCAGATGTCAATATTCAGGTTTATGAAGTTAATCGTGGAAGAATTATGACATCTTTTAAAAAAATATTTGTTCTTTAGTATTCTTTAGCGTTATTTTTGCAAAGTTTGTGTAATCACTAAAAATGTATGTACCAAATTTAATTATAAGGAATGTCTCTTATTTCTTTTAGATTCATCGGGTATGAACCAAAAAAATATCCGCAAACTTTTGTGTGAACAGCTTCGTCAATTCACAGTTTGCGGATGTTTTTTTTGTTCATACCCCGATAAATCTAAAAGAAATAAGAGACATTCCTTATATGTTGCTTTTATGACCTCAGATGAGTTGTTTCATTAAACCTCAGTCACCATCAGTTAGGAGTTTGACAATGGGATTCAATTATCCTGGATGGAATGTAATTTCAGGTAGAAAATAATACTGATTTATTGATTAAAACTGGTGCTGGAACCTCATTCCTAGAATGAATGTTCTGGAGGACCTTATATCCTAGGGCAATTATTCCATCAGAACATATTCCCAGAAGAACTCAATATACAGTGACATGTACATGTACAGTGGCAGGGATTTTGTCAAAAGATAAAATGGATAAAACAGGTAAACATTACAACTATGGAAAAAATATGAGGATAATTCTGCATACATAGGCTACTTTTTCTGATAAGCAGCAAGGGGTCTTTTATATGCACTTTCCCATACAGGACAACACATGCCACGGCCTTTGATGAACCAGTTGTGGACCACTGGTTGGAATGGAAAATAGCCCAAACTGCAAATGGGTCTACTGAAAAGGATCGATTTGATGACTGACAGCATGATAAATTATTACAATTAACTTAGCTCATCAAACATATATATATACTGTACATGTAGGTGGTTTAACTTAAAAACTTTACGTTTCACAGCATCCATTTTATTGTCTCTAAAATGTAGATACAATGTCATGTTACATCAAACATTTTAGCCTCCACCAATTTTAGCCTTCTATCATCCTCAACATTACTGTTTAGCACAAACATTGAATGGAATCGGTGTTAGTAGAATACTGCTGTTTCCTAGTGTCACTGGACAGTTTTTCTATTTACAAGTCAGTTTAGAATCAATAAATCAATTCTGTTCAGTTAGAGACATATGAAATAGCAAACAATGTAACCTTAATATTGACAGAATGGATTTCTAAAAATGTTCTTTATCAATAAATGTCTGTGGCAACAGCTGTTACCCAGTACCAACAGTACATAATATTTATGATGACCCAATAGATAATCATTAAATAAACAGTGTCACAGGTGTTAAAGTGTAAAATGTATTTTGTTGAACAGTTAAAGTCTATTATAACATTGTTTTCTTTACATTGTAAATTTTCATTTACATGCTGGATCTAGAATATTTCTATAAATTTTAATTAAGAGTCTGGATGAAAAAAAAGTATACACAACTGAATCTATGTAAATCTACCTACCCGGTATTGTAATATAACTTCATTTCAACTCATAAAATGTCATAAAAATAAAATAAAAATGTAATGCTAACAGAAATAAGCTTACCTTCAGATTCTAGAAGTGGTTATCTTGCCATCCCCACAAACACGAATCCTTGGGCAAATATCCATATGGCAAGGATATTTATTTAAAGAATAAAATAGATCTGTTCATTAAATTGCTTTAGGGCAAATAAAGCAAATTAGGTACAAATACACATACATTGAAGGTGAATTAGATGACATTAGTGAAACTCTGTATCAGTTTTTGTGGATGTTATTTTCATCTCTGATCAATGAACAATTTTGTTTTTTCAAATAAAATTATAATACGGATGTAAAGTATAACAGAAAAACAAATTACCTTCTCTTAGATTTAGATGTAAATGTAGCTTTTTTTTACCATCAGTTTGAAGATTAGGCAAGATGTTTAATTCACAGAGTTCTCGTTTTATATAAACAGCCGTATGGTATCCAGATACATGCATGTAACTGGAGATAGGAGTAACAAGGTTTTACTGTTCTGCTAAAGATAATGAATAGACTATTGTTAATTACATCCTATCAAACATCTAAACGTCACAGTTAAAGAAATATTCTTGGATCACATTACTGCCTTGAGGTTTTCTTTTATTTAATATTTTCAAAAGTATACCTTATAATGTATATTACAGACTGAATTATTTCTGTCTGTCATATTTAAACATAATGAATGGAAGATTGACAGTATTAATCTACTAAAGGTCTAAGCTTTATGCTCATAAAGCCACCAACCCTATTCTTTTTGTCAGCATATTTTTTTTTATTCTTATCTTTCTTTTTAATATACAATCTTTGGTACATTAAGTGTTCTGAATAGAAGCAGATGCAGTTATATTTTGAGAAGGGATGCTACACAAAACAGGCATTAACAGAACAGTTTAGAAAGTTTTATTTTTCCTAATGCACAGAACTTAAAAACATAAATCGTTTCACTAATTCCATTTATAGCTTCCCTCAATGGATCCACTGACTGGCTAAACCCCTTGAAACAGTTCTAACCTACTGTAAAAACAATGTTTAAATCAAATTTTCAACAACAATCAATTACAAGTGCATGTTGGTTTCAAACATAAGGTAATTGTGACACACACTTCACAAAAGAAACCTGCTGCTGACACATACACTAGGGCTTGTAGAATACAGTATGTACCACTAAGCTCTTGCCTAATGCAGTTTTAATCAGTGTGACTACTAATTACTAATTACTATGGTCACATTGTATATATTATATATCATTTAGACTAGTGGATGCTGAAGATCATTCATCTTAAGGCTATTGGATTTTTGATAATACAAGATGTTTTTAATATTTATTTTCGAAGTGAAACAGGACAGCACATTATAATTAGCACAGCGTCCGATCTTGTATACACCAGTTGACTCTACTTTATGGAATAATATATAGCCAAATGGATCCCCTTAGAGGGTTTGATTCTACAACACAGCATACCTCAGCTATGCAGTCTGTGACTGAGCTACATGTACATTCATTCCAAAAGTGACATATGGTAATGGTTTGGAAATCTTAGTTTTGTTTTAAAAGAAAGAAAGGATTGTGTATATAACACCCCAGTGTACATGTAGTCTACTCTTTCCTGTTAGGAAAGGATTATTTGTTTAATGAACCCTAGCACATTGTTCATTCAGTGGCTCTTTCCTATTAGTAGCTAGGTGTTTTTCATATGTACCTTCCAACAAATAGGATGGCACATATTTCACCCCAGCCTTTGTTACACCAGTAGTGGACTACTGGCTGGAACAAGAAATAGGGTTGTTTTAATACATACTTGAGTATGCACTCAGTCTAAACCAAATTGATTTTTCAGTCTCAGATTAGTTTACTGGTATTATAAGACTAGGAAAGTTCTGTCTAGTATGGCACTTCATCTAACTAAGCAGATAGCTCTCGGTCTTGGAAAGATTTAGTTTATAGTCCACCACCACACATGATTTCTATAAAATCAATAAGAGCACTGATTAAATTCAAGCACAAAAGATAAAACTCACACAAGCCTTCACATAATGATGACTCTGCATTTTTCAAATCTGTTCCACAAAGCGTTCTCTATTCACATCACATCAAACAAAACCTCACTTTCAACAGTCAATTCTGTAATATCTTCCAGTTACAATCACTACAAAATTATATATCACCACAATATTAAAAATAAGAGATAAATACAAATACACATATAATATAAATCTAATGAGACTCTTATGAAGTAAATCACAAGACACTTGTAAAAAGAAGTCAATTGTCTAACCTATTTGTGTCCCCAAGCAAATCCCAACTACAGAGCACCCTGGCTAATCTGTCTATATCAGATTAATTTTATACTTCATGTTTATAATACTAGTACACAAGATAACACATTTTGTTATATTAACATTTAAATTAATCAACATACTGAGTGATTATTTAAACCAGCACACTGTGTACTGTGGAGAGGACGTACATCTGGTTTAAACAGAGTCTACTGTATACAGTATGTGAAGAGCAAAGCTAAGCTTCCTGCATTGAGTGTTCTGATACACATACAACCCATTTGTCATCACTGACAGATCTAATTACACCTTTTTAATCAGCTGTGTTAATCAAGTTTCATATTTCAAATCTTGTATTCCATGTATTTAAAACAATATGGTATACATGTACATGTGTGTATTTCAATTACGCTGTAATATAATTATACCATATTTACTAGTTAAAAAAAAAAATTCTGTTTATTCTATAAATTTAATTAATTCAGGGATGTCAAATAATCATAAAAAAGTTGGAAATCCATGAATCTAATATAAACATATATCTACAAATCCCTCACCTTTCCCATTCCCCAAATGGCCCCTTGACTCAATGAACGTTGGTGTGAGTTAGTTTAATTTTGATAAATAATATACATAGCAATTCATCAACATGTGTACATAAAATATTAAATTATAAAATTATGTCCCACATGCAATATACAGTGAGACCTCGTTTATCCGGACTCTAGTAATCCAGAAACCCTGCCTTACAGACAGTCATTCAATAAAACAAAACTGCCACACTGTAAATGTATCCGTTAATCCGGAAATTTGGTTTCCAGAACTGGACAATCATAATCCAAAACAATGTGTGAGAAATAAAGACAATTTGCTCCGTTTCTAATATAAAAACAGAGAAGAAAAGAAGTGATCACACATGACCAGTTATGCAATCGATGCAAGCCAACATGGCCACTGTTTTCTTAACGCTTATCGGGTGCTTATTGTAGGAGTGCTAGTTAGCATAACTGTTGTTTTAGTGTTTTCTTTATCTTTGCAACAGTTAATTAAGCTTTGGTGTATTATATTTTAGAAGGTGAGCTGTAAATAACATTGAAATGAATTGAAAATTGTGTTCATGATCATTCAACAATGAGCCTATTGGCCAATTCCAAAGTTAAAACATTAATAAACCATCAATGAGGTGAGTTAATACAATTTGTACTTAATCAAATGCTTATATAAATATTTCTGTTCATAGATTTTTTTCTTCGTTTATTTTTCGAGGGAGATTACTCCCAATGTTTCATTAGTATGGAAATTTGTTAATATGGACACATTTCAGAAAAACGAGGTCTCACTGTATATACAATGTAGCGATTATGGTTCATGCTTGTCATATGACCATTTAAAAGACAAACAAATTTAACCACAGTTGACCGAGTCTCATGAGTGTAAATACATTACTTGAAATACATTAAGAAACACATGCAAGTAAATCAAGTGTGCAGCTTATGTATAAACATAAACATGTTATTATGAAAATATTAAAGATTAATTAGCTTTATATTTTGAGTATGTTTCTAAGATGAGAAAATTATAATCATATATGTAACAAGTGGTCAGTTTCATTAAGCTCATGTAATGTCAGTTTGATAATCTTTTACAATTCTTAGTGCATACATAAAACCCTAGGTTATAAAAAGTTGAAACCCAGGATATTACACCAATATACAAGGTTTAAGGGTGTGTCAGTGAGTAACAGCACATCCAGCATGGAACACATGGTTAACTCCATTTATCCAAATTGTGGAGTTTTGTGAAAAATCATGAATTATAGTAACATAGGGGTAACAGTCAATAACGGATCACATGAGTGTGACCTTCCAGGGGACTAGCTTCCATATATGCAGGTGCACAGCGGTTTACCACCTGAGATAACAATTTTTTTTTTATTGTTTTGGTGGAGATGTGCACACAGCCAAAAGCATTTTATTCCATCACCAAAAAAGTCTGCATAACATCTGAAAATCCCAAGCTAGCCCCCTGCCGTCCCTTCCTATCAAACATACATTTACAGTAACGATCTACTCAAAGAGTTGGTTAATGTGAGCATCTTGGATATAACACTGCTTGCCATTTCATTGTTAACCAATGAACAGATTATCAATCTTTTTAACATTTAATTAGTATGTACAGGAATAAAAAAAAAAAAAATCTGAACAATAAGATTTGTTCTATGAATGAACAACCACACTGTAAAGAGATGTGCCTTGTTAATCAAGCATGTCTGGGAGTGGCAGAAGTGACACAGAATGTACACATCCTTAATACACTGTCTGATGGCAATGTTGATTAATACTGTTTTTAACCAATACTGATTTACTGTATATAACCAGACATGTATATTATAAAGTGTAATTTATTGTATATAACCAGACATGTATATTATAAAGTGTGTGTTGGTCCTGATAAAATGCAGAAGAGGAAGTCTAATATAGTAGATACTGCAGAGTAAAATATTATCTTTAACTTACTGGACCAGGGAATGTCATTTTTAAAAGCTATGACGAGTGAGTCATTTGTCTTGTAAGAATTGCATAAAATAGGTATGTCAAGTCATTTTAATATCAAAAACATTAACCTACACATATAAATGTGCATTATTCATTCTCCATCAAGTTGGGGTTCATAATTTACTAAAATTATTTGAAAAATGTTGGTGCTATAGTTTCCTGTCATGTGACACTTGCAGCCATGTTGTGAGCCAAGCACGACCATATGTCATTGGCACTGACCTGTGCATACATATAGCTGTTCATGAAAGATATGTTTATACCAATATCATCTGTATATACATGTATATGAATATATATTATATAGAAACTATTTCTAATACTGCTACATAATTTTTACTTGTTTATGTTTTTTCATTTTAGTTTCTTTGCTTGTTACCTTGGCAACCAAATAATTTAAACAAAAAGTGAAACAATGAAATAATATTACATCTTATATGTATAAGCAGCATTTAAAAGACAGTTTATTTGTTTTAAAGACTTATTATTCAATTCAAAATCATGGTGTTTTGTTGAGCCGTGTCCAACGTCAATCAGTGTAACTGATTATTGATCTGATGCCATAAATACACTTTAATTCAATGAAAACGAACCAACATATGAACACCCACTAAAACCAATGCTTGCTGAGACTAGACAAGAATTCTCAAGCACGTGTGAGTCGACAGATCTATAAACATTCATTACAACTGAAAAGACAGCAAATTACCTAATTACAAGAAGAAATGGTATCCCTCTTTTAAAGCATTACTTTCCTAGTTGCATTTTTGGGGTTGCCAAACCATGCCAGAATGAAACTGTCCAGTACTGAAGTTGATTCCAGTAATGGCAGTGTTGTCACTTTAAGACGAACAACACACTGTAAGTTATAACTCAAGAACGTAGACCTGAGCTGACCTCTAAACCTGATAACAGAATGGAAACCAAAGTGCTGGTCAGATAGGATAAATTACATGTACACGTACTTACATTTAATACGTGGTGCAGCAAATATCATTAACAGCTGCTATTAATTGTAATTTAAATAGAATAAAATAATTCTGATTCCATGTTAACAATATCATCCAACATTCAGATTCCATATTAAACAATTAATATTCAGATTCACTCCTAAATCATTCAATATTCAAATTACATATACTGATAATGTAACACGTTATACTATCATTTACTTATTAATATTCAGATTTCATATTGTCATACTACGTTTAGATTCCATTATGTTAAATGATCCAGTATTCAGATTCAATAAATATAATGTTAAATCATCCAACATCCAGATTCTGTAATGTTAAATCATCCAATCTTCAGATTCTATAACATTAAATCATCCAATATTCAGATTCTACAATGTTAAATCATCCAATATCCAGATTCTACAATGTTAAATCATCCAATATTAGGATTCTACAATGTTAAATCATCCAATATCCAGATTCTACAATGTTAAATCATCCAATATTCATATTCTATAACATTAAATCATCCAACATTCAGATTTTATAAAGTATAATGTTAAATCATCCAATATTCAGATTCTATAATGTTAAATCATCCAACATTCAGATTTTATAAAGTATAATGTTAAATCATCCAACATTCAGATTCTACAATGTTAAATAATCCAACATTCAGATTCTATAATATTAAATAATCCAACATTCAGATTCTATAATGTTAATTCATCTAATATTAAGATAGCATTTTAAATCATACAATATTCACATTTTAAATCATCCAATATTTAAATCCCATTTTTTAATAACATTTGTAATCATGTTCTTTCATCAAGTCATGTCAAGTTCATTCAGACTCAAAACTGACCAATGCAGCTATGTACACCACATAAAGGCACTCCACCACATCTGAGTGGAAGAGACAAGACAAAGTCCAGAGTATAATGCTAGGCTGGTGCATCGTTCAGGCATGAGAGTTGTGGTAAATGAATAGAGACGGTGAATATACAAGCACATGAACATGTAGGACCAATTTCTCATCGACAGTTCAACCTCGATTCTTAGTTCAAACTGGGTCTACACGTGTTAAAAGTATGGGTTGAACTGTAAATTGTGGCTGAACCGTCAATGAGAAACTGGGCCTTAGTCTTTGACAGTTTATTAACATTGTGTTCTTCATAGATACTGGCATTCATACCCTCTGTCTCAGCCATTTTTTCATGCCTATAATATGTAAATGTGCACATAGATTAGATTTTGCATCTGTGTATACAGTATGACAAGTAATTCGATACTAGAAAAAACATGTTGATAAGACAAAATTTCTGTATACATCATGTAACATGTACTTTTACATAATATTCTGTGTACACAAAAAACTGAACACAAAGTGAATTCAAGTATAAAATCTGTATAAAAAGATATACACTACATAAGAAACAAACACCTGTTGTTAGCAGTAATATAAACAACGTCACCTGTTTCGTTAGTTAGCCATTCAGTAAATGGGAGGTTGAAGTTTCAAGGTGAAGATAAAAAACAATTGTTAAAGTTAGCATTCTAAATAAAAAATCACAGGAATCCTCACAAAGCAGCTAGACAAGTTCCTTGAATTGTTTATGTTTTCAGTTTAAAAAAACACTTCTGCATGTGTGGTATCAACTATATAACTTTTATTTTTAATTGAGACTTTCATTTATACAAGTTTTTTATTACCCCCAATACCTGATGTTTATTTTTGTGCTGGATCTCGTTAAACCACTATTCAATCAGTCTTGTATATGTACGTATTTAGCCAATAGTTGCTCAGTTTGCTTTAACAATGATTACAATGCAAGCCTGGAAATAAGTGATACAAAATTGTCATTTGTCAAGCTTTGACAGTCACAAATTTAATATTAGAGGTCATTTTTTCCGATACAAAATCAATAGTTTTTTGTGTCTAATCAGTTTGAAGCTGTATGTTTAAAATGTATATTTTGAGGAGTTTCAGGATCATACACATGCTTACATATGCCTAGCATGCTCCATTAAAACACTGCATTTACCAGGTAAATCTATTAATAGACCCGATTAAGCCCGATATGACTATAAATAATACTTTAAACTCCCTGAATCCGTAATCGGTTGACATATTCTGAATGACCTAAATAACCTGCCAACAACCTAAATAACTGGCAACATTAGCTTGAAGTCGCAAAAACATTTGATGATTTTTTTTTAACATCCTCCTGTCCCTTCCCCCATCAGTGATAATATTATAGAATTAGCAGTGTAAATGGAATTTGGATATGCTGCTAAAATATATGATGTCAGGCCTGTGTTTTAATGAAGCATGCTGATGTCACATGATTGGTCATGAAGGCAAGACATTGAACAAAATTATATCATTTTTCAACAAAACTGTAGCCTCCCAGTACTTTTCTGTTGATACCTCATATTCAACCCCTCCGACTTTTGAGAAAAAGCTCGTTAGAACATAACATTCCAGTACCTTATATGCAACTATTTTCGCGGCTAAAAAAATGTGCGATCGAGCTTTCATTTTACATTTTCACAAGGAATTATTTTCGTGTCCACGTCCCCCCCCAATAATAAAAACAATAAAAAAGAAACATTTACCAACCTCTTTTCAGTTACAGTTTCATTTATACACCATGACATTATGAGCATACTATTACTATACACGTGTTATATATATTTCCGATAAGACAATCATGATATCGATTGAACACGTGCAGGATGCAACTTTTTGGATGAATAGTATTTATTGATTGCACCCTCAAGCTTCCGTTCAGATATAAAAATATTCATAATTATTGATGAATAATCCCATATAATCTTTGTAAAACCAAAGAAAACTGAAATACGTGTTTGTACGAAATGTCGATAACTTGTTGAATGTATTACAAATTTACGGTATGATGTTCATAGCCAAACCAGAAATAAATTCGCGCATTAATTAATTAGCTGCACTATCAGCACGTTGGCAATTTGCTAAATTTGTTTGCATATACGGAGTACTTTTCTGAAATGGGTGACGATTTGGTACAAACAAATGCATCCATGTTGTTGAAACATGTAGAAAATTCGAAAGTTGAAGTATCTGTGATAAGGTGTGCAATAAAGAAACCACTTTACATGTATTCTTTAAAACTAATATTTATTTATTTCAATATTAAATTTTATAAATTTCTATTTAATTTGGTGACAGGTACGTTTTCATTTCTGAAAGGCACAAATTGACTGACATAGGACATTTTGACAGGCACGTCTCAAAAAATAATTTCCAGCCTTGTAATAACTAATGTGATCAAGGGTTGCAGATCCAATTACGTTCAATCTGCAGCTGAAACTATACAAGTTATACCTCCTCAGTAAAAATGTCCTACATCTTTATACCTCTTGTGGCAGATTGCCATTACGTGTTCATACCCTTTCTCTCCCTTCTTATTACATGATTTCAAGCATCAGGAAGTACTATGCCTCCATTTCTAAGTGATGTGGAACACTGTATATATATTATATATGTAACAGTTCTCTCCATGTGAAAATAACTGAAGAGCAGTACATTGCTTGCCTGAAAATCATTCTAGATACATGTGGCATATACTGACGTAGTCTTGAGAGTTGATGAGAAACATTAAATGAGAGCAGAATGGCCTGTTTTAATAATTCATGGTCAGGGCTATCTCTGCCACTCGCCAAATTTAAAAACATTTGACGAATTTTAATGTAATCTGGCAAAATAATTTCTTTTAATAATAGCCATTTAAGTCCAGAAAAAAGATGACTTTTCAATTCTTGACATTTTTATAGATAATTTGGCGAATGTTACTGTTGTGCAAGAGCTAGCCCTGACTGTATAAAATGTTCATCTTGAAAGGGGCTGTCCAAAGATATTTTAAATGATTTATATTACTGGAAGAAAGTCAAAAGTTATTTGCATCAAAATAATGAGGAAAAAGAAAAATTGGTGGTCTAAGAGGGAGAGGGTCCAAATCCCTTGGATTCTCCTAACTGGATTTGACTATGATCTTTGTCATTGTTATTATTTTATTATCAATGTTTTCATGTAAATCTGTTATAATGATTCTTATGTTCTACTATGTGATTCTTTTTTTAAATACTGAGTCAAACAACAGTTACATGTACAAGACATTGTAATGTCAATGCAACAGACTGACATTATTGTTAACAGGCTAAAAACTGTATTTCTGCATAAGACATTTTTACAGAAAATTTCATACAAGTTAGTATTTACAAAAGGTCTCTATATTCTACCCCTCTTGTTGTACTCATTATAGTTTATACGTGTATATGTACATGTAAGCATGATGATGTCAGCACAACTACTATATCTGTTATCAGCTGTCTAGTCAGCTGTTTACAATAAAATGATGTCAAGGTCAAATAGGATATTGCATCAGACATCATTCTAGTTGGTAATGTGTGACACTGTACATGAACATTTTGGATAAATCAGTTTTTTTAACTACTTAAATGTCTTTAAATTACATATTACTCATATTTTCTGGTCCAGAATATACAGTGAAACTCCGCTATTAGTATTACAACCACCAGTGGGACTTATTAAAATTGGTCGTAACAGCGGGGTGGTCTTACTATCAGGTTAGGCTTTTTCCACAATCATGTCCAAATATAATAAAGCAAGTAATCTGACATATTCATTTTAATATGCATGATTCATGCACCAATACAACAGTCTAAGTAAGCACAATGAAAAAGACAGTTATGACACCTTTTTTTCAGTTATTTTTACTAATTATACGAAAAACATGTCTAGTCTATAGTGGTTAGGAACACCTCTTTTGTTATCTAAGTATTGAATTTGTCAATTTATTTAGGTAGTATTCTAATTAACAATTAGC
>JAULBS010125221.1:0-13830 GCA_032355785.1 Symmetromphalus regularis | reverse complement strand
TATTTGTGACTTATTCGGAAACCGAAGCGTTTGTTGCTGGAAATTTGCACCAATACATAATATGGGTCGGGAGCTGACCTTAATGCAATAACCAATAATCAAAGCATTAAGTTCCTGAACAATGGTTCCTATAGTCCAGAATGGACGGGCTGCTTATTGCTTATCGATTATTGGTTGGCATGCAATAACCAATACTCAAAGTATTAAGTTCCTGAACTACGGTTCCTATGGCCATGATTAATTGGTTCGATGGTATTAATACTGGATTATATAGTGTTGATTTGGGTATCACCTGTGTCTGTTGTTAGCAACCCATTGGGATATTTTTAGTTATACCGAAGGTGCGAACCTGCTAGAGATGTCCGGGGCATGCCCCCCTTAAAAATATTGAACTGCTACGTCCTGTAGTGCATTCTAGCACCATCTTAAGCATCGTCAGACACCCATGCTATGTACGTTTAAAGATTTATAAATATTATTTTATGCTATATAAAATTATGGCTTCTACAGCGAAAAACCATAACAGACTGAGCCTCCAAAAATTTTATCTTTTGGCAATGTTATTGAAATAAATTATCTTTTGAATCAGTTAGTTACCAGTAGTAGATTGACAGTATATAGACCTAAGTAACTTGTTGAGGCAAGAGAAAAGCATCTATGTGTTCCAAGTTGTTTAAACTTTCAAATGTTCTGGACCGGATTTAGACTGGGGGAGGGGGTGGGGGAGGCTGTGTCACTTCAGATTCGTGGGCCCCTCAACATAGAAATTAAATTACATGAATCATACAAACAAACAAAAAAACTGAACAAAAATGAATGAAGACTAATTTTAATATAATTATTCATTTTTTAAATAAAGGAAGTCCTTAGTCTGGTGGGCCTCTGGCAGAGGGGCCCAGGACAATTGCCCCCTTATAAATTCGACCCTGAGTATGTCCTGTAACCTTTGGCTCATTAGCCTAACCACAAACTTATTAGCCTAAACTTGTTTTTGTGCTTGTATCCAATTAACGTTAAAGCACACTGTTTTGGGCACACAAATCAGCTTCCTGTACAGGACAGAGTTTGGTGTTAGTAGTAGAGAACAAATCTGCTGCTGCCACTAATGCAGGTACTCTTAAAGAGATCTTTTATATGCACTATCATACAGATAGGAAAGCTCATACCTTAGTCTTTGATAAACCAGTTGTGGACCAGTGATAAATGTAAGTGGTATACAGTTATCAATTCGGCCTTGAAAAGCACTCACTCTTGTTGGAGCCAGTATTGAGATTAAAATCCCATGTCTCCAATGAGATTTGATCTCTATAACTACCACAAAGCAGTGGTCACCATTTACCCAGTGGTGTGGAGATTTTCTCTAAGAGTTTCTCCTCCTCATAAACAACTGTCTTTTAGACTTATGTCCTTTGTGTGTCCAGCTATTGAATCAGTACTTGAATCAAACTTTGTTTTATTTAACGAAGTCTCTAGAACACACTGATTTTTATCTGATCATCAGCTACTGGATGTCAATCATATGGACATTCTGACATATTTCTTTAGAGGAAACCTGCTGCCACCACATGGGCTACTCTTTCCGATAATCAGCAAGAGGTCTTTTATATGCGTTTTCCCATAAACAGTACAGCACATACCACAGCCTTTGATGAACAAGTTGTGGACCACTGGTGGGAATGGAAAATAGCCCAGACTGCAAATGGGTCTACTGAGAAGGATCAATCCGACAACCAACCACTTCACAGGTGGACACTCTACAGATTGAGCTACATCCCGCTCCTATCTGTACTCAAATGATTCAAATCTAAATCTTAATCCTTTTTCTTTCTCATATTTCTTGTGCTAATAATTCTCTTAACAATCAGACACTGAAAATATCCATTCACAAAATGAATCTGTAAAACGTCTGCAATCTTGGACAAAAAATGACCTGAAACATAGTTGAAAATGTTATTATACTTTGGCAATTCTAAATCCAACAGCTTCAGTCCAACAAATCCGGCACAACTCATTAACGCCATAATGAAATAGAACTGTGCGTCTTCACTGGGGTACTTCCTGTACGATATAACCGCTCCAACAACTGCAGCTACAATGTGAAAAGAAAGAGCTATCTCAAATCCAACTGGTGACACCAAAGTCAAAACGTAACTAACTAGTGACAGAAGCATTAGGGTAACCGATCGTCGTGGATTCCAACCATAGGCAAGATCTAAAGACCAAATCAGAACCATCATAAAGAAAGGCAGCGTGCACCATTGGTCCATCACACCAAATTCATGTCTCTGGGTCAAAATGCGTAAAAGTTGCACTCCACCATAAAATCCACTCATTACATTGAACAAGTAAAACATGTAAGCTTCAAAACTGGTGATAACTTTCTTTTCTGTTGCAATTGTTGTCATGGCACACCAATATGCTCCAACTGTGATGTAGCCGATGTTGACGATGGTATTCAAAGGCATCTTGATCCATGCAGGAAGAATATGACTAAGAGACGACACCTCCGCATAATGCTGAGAACCAAGCTTAACGTTAACGGAGGCAAACACACCCTGGAAAACTATCCATGAGAGAGCAGCAGTGAAGAGTGTCACCGTGGCAACTGCCTTCATTAATAAAGACATAGCTGGCAAAAAGCCACGTTACACTGGATCCTTTTAATTCTCTTCTGTCAAAATATTAAAACCTGAAAGAAAAACAAAGAATATTATTGAAAAACAATCTTTTAACATGCATAGGATAAACATAATTGTAACATTAACATTTTCCTACTTCAATTCTATATTTATAAATGAAAAACAGATTAAAAAGTTGGAATTGCATTACATGAACACTAGTGTTCCCTCTAATTTTTCGCTATCTCTGAGTGGAACGTTTGTGATGGAAATGTAGAGTGGCTAAAACAATCATATTTTGTAAATTAAAATGAGCAGCAACATTTTGATGTGCACATCACCAATACAGCAACTATGCAATTTAGAGAAAACGTAGATGTACATCATTGATACCAGAGTATATAGCAATATAAAAAGTTTCTTGCTGCTAATCTGGAGTAACTTATGTGGCAGCAGTGATTTTCCTTTTTCATACCAATACATTAATTAGTATGGATTTAGTGTTTTCATCTTATTACAAACAAGAACATAAGTTTGGGTAATACTCATTCTGATTTGACTTTTGCTCCTTTAGATAATTCAGTCTAGTTGACCTATTTGCTATTACAAAAAAAAGGAAAATTTAAACTGTCCATTTTAACTTCATGCAGGTACAAAATTAGTATTTGCAGCGTCACTTGATTAACATAGCATTTCTGAAACAGGCCCGTAGGACGGATTTTCCAAGTTGGAGGGGTGGGGGCGGGCTAACTTTAATATTTGTAAAAAAATGTGTTGTTCGAAACCGCAAATCTATACTGAAAATTAAAACTGGTGAAAACGTGGGAGAGCTACAAGCCCGTGAAGACTATAAAGCTTGTTGTTTTTGAGAGCCAGGAGGTGAGCAAGACAACTTGTGAACATTTCTCTTCTCTGGTGCTGACGATGTTGGCAGCATGGATGCCAGCTTCAACCTCTGCCGAAGTTTGTGCAGGGTTTCCCAGTGTCCGTCTTCTCAATTCTCACTGAGATTTCACAGCATATACTTAGGTCTTGAATTTTAGACAATGTTGTGACTGCATTTAATTCCCATTACTAAATTCATTTACAATGGCTAGAGCTGGGCGGTATTTGGTATATATACCATTCGGTGTCGGTATCATGTCAATACCGATTTACCATTACAAGCAAATATCAAAATACCAAACATTTCGGTATTGAAAAATAAATATTCCGGCCATTAAGTAAAACACTAAAAAATACATGTAATGACACAACATTACCCACAAAATGGCTGATAAGAAGATCACATGGGCAGAGTACTTTCAAAGAACAGACCAAAAAACATGTATATGCACTGTTTGCAAACGAAAGGTATTGGCTGACCATGCCAATATAATAAATTTATAAAAAAAACTTTCAGTGCCATCACTAGGACACCTACAAAGAAACATCGAAACTGCTCGATGAAATAGCACCAAAAAGAAAGTGGGTAAGAATTATAAAATGTTGGGTATAGTTAACAGTACTGTCAGTACCTAATACCGTACTGATACAGAGGTAAATCACCCTCACAATACTGATACCGAAATTGAAATTTCAGTACTGCCCAGTTCAAACAGTGGCACTGCAATGGTGAATTTTAAGAAAATGGACATACTGTTGCTATTAATTACTACATAAAATATTTTATATTTTTATAACGGCAGTACAATGCTTTCACAAACCAATTTTACAACAGTATTGCTAAATATCGTTGTGCATTTTGAAAGCTGCATATTCAAAGTTTAGTCTGATCACTCCTGTTTTGGTTTGCTTTCTTCAATATTTTATGGTCAGCACCTCACTTTGTTCCAGCTAACTTACTCATTATGAAGTGGTGTAGGAAAGTGCTGAGAAGTGGGGAGCGGAAATGGGGGGGGGAGGGAACAGACAAGACATATACATTTATGTACATTCAGTAATGAATCAAAATGTCTAAAAAGTGGGTGTGGCACATGTCCCTCTGGCTTTTCCCCGCTTCCTATGCCAGTGTTACGATTGTTTTCTTCAGGCTTTGGTCTTGGCCAATTCCAAGTGTAGCTTACATGTCTGTTTCCTGTCAAAGTAGCAGAGTTTCTGGCACCTGACAGTTTTATTATTACTGATATTTGCTGTCTAGGTACATGCCTCAGCCTTTTTCTTCTTTTGTGTTTATTAGCGATTTATATACAGAGTATTTGTTACCAGTGAACTTGAAAATCTTCGATCTAAAGGCAGGTACAATTATATTTTGGTCTTCATACCGGACAGGAGTCTGTTCAAGGTTGTGGATGCCAGCTTCCTGCATCATGTGCATGGTGTGGTCCAGAGGACAAACATGCTTAGAGTGGTAGATGACTGGAGTTTTTTAAATGTCACTTTTCATTTACAGATTCACACACATCAGGGGCGGTTCAAGAAATTGTGAATGGGGGGGTGCACCTTTGGAGGGCGAAGCCCGACCTTGCAAGCACCGAAGGGGGCATGCTCCAGCTGCCCCGTCCCCTAGAATCGCGCATGCACATTAAGCCTAAATTCTTTGTGCAATTTAGCACTTATTGAAGTTATTAAATATATCATGCACCCCTTTTTATAACTCGTAAATGTGATAAATCATTCAAGGCGGAACAGGGGGGACCTCCATTGCTCCAATAATTTTGAATCAAGCATAGCCTCGTATCCTCTTGTCGTTTCAAGTCTAAGTCTCTATGCACTCCCCTCCTCCCCCAATGTCTGCCCCATCCCAATGTTAATGTTAACTTGACTTGTTTCCGCCGTGCCTGTAAATTGTAAATTATGATTTTTTTTTTTTTTATCCCTTACAAACAAACGTATTCTCAGTTTTAAATTTAAAATATACTGGTTATTATCTGGTCATCTGTCGTACCAAAACAAACCACCAATGCATCCAGAATTAGACAAATTAAGAAGCAACCAAGGATCACAGTTCCAACTTGGTACACACCAAGACGGACACTGACAGGCAGTCGCAAATTATCGGATCTGTTCGGTAACTTACGATGGCTAACGCCGATCATCGGACGCATTCGGAACACAATTTGGTCGAACAGTTCCGAATGAAAAAATAATAATTTGTTTTTAAAAATAAGGATCAAACGTTCCACATACATTCATGATACTAGTGTCAAAGATGTTACAAATGTTTTGGAACTCAGGTTCACACGGGATTTCGCTCAGAATTTGAAGCCGATGTTTTCCGAATGGTAACCGGAATCGTTCGAAGTGTTCCGAGTGTAACTGAAAATTTATTTATATAAATATACCAGTTTTATTGCTTGAAACGCTTTTGTATGGATCAAACACAAGATTTATAATTTGTTTTAATAACCAGTCTACTATTTATATCACGTGATATGCTAATTTTGTTTTCACATACGGGTACTTGATCAATTTACTTCTGCATTGTGGGTAATTTCAATATGGCGGCACCCATATTGAAGTGGAAGCGGGTGACAAACACAACAGGACCATGTCCTAGGCCACGACATGGACATCGTGCAGTTGCAATTAAAGATTTAATGATCGTTTTTGGTGGTGGCAATGAAGGGATCGTTGATGAACTTCATGTTTACAATACTAGTAAGTAGCTGTCAAACCCATGGGTTTTACAAAATGGCGACTTTTTGTTGTCGGTTGAAAAAAATTGGCGTCGGCAAGAAAAATGTGATCAATCCAGATATCGTAATATACTGTTGTTTAATTTTTTGTTGAAATAGTTGTCATGATCATCTCATATTTTTTTTTTCACTTATTCGAGTAATATTGTTTCGTTTCGAAGTTTTTATAATCGCAGAAAATATCAAAATGGCGGCGCCCTATATCTCAAACAATTACTGAAAACTCAAACGATTTGTTCACACAAATGCATTAAAGCACATTTATCAGATCTTCGACTGTTCTATTTTAATATTATGTTATTTACTGGGCTAGTGGTATGTTCATTTGCTTTGTTTTTGTATTCATTGTCAACTGTTTGCACAGTAACAAATTTAGCCGCCATAATGGCGACTTGCGCGCTACTTAAATCCCGCCCACGAGACTTCTTTTAGTAACAGTGCAATGCGTTAAGAAAATTTATTTCTTCTTCTTTATTTTGTAATTTTCTGTATGCCTTTATTCTTTTAAGTTTTGAATTATAGTTATCATTTTTATAATTGGTTTCTATGGAAATAAAACGATTTTGAATTTTATCAATAAATTATGCAAATAAGATGTCCTTTTATGTGCAGATAACCCATTATTGTAAAAAAATTATCTCTCTTTATAATTATATTAATCCAGTTTTAAGTGAAAAATTTCATTTCATTTTCTTATAAATTTAGTAAAATACCAAACCGGAACCTCCATAAAATAATTAATACTATTTACGTGTAAAGAATAATTTTTTTAAAAGTATGTATTTAAAATTTTTATTATTATTATTAAAAGCAAATTGCATTACAAATTTCAGAGGTCATTTCAAATATTAATACGCAAAATAAGTAACTGCTAATAAATTTATACATAACAATTAATCAGTCATTTTAAAACAGGGCATTCCTTGCCAATGTGCAACATCATACTTTTCATTTATGTAAAAAAACATTTCATTTTCATTTACTATACTTTCAGCAACGAACCAGTGGTTTGTTCCGGCAGTTCGAGGAGATATTCCTCCAGGGTGTGCGGCTTACGGTTTTGTGTGTGATGGAACACGCATTCTTATATTCGGTGGGATGGTTGAGTACGGAAAGTATTCAAATGAGTTGTACGAGTTACAGGCTAGCAGATGGGAGTGGAAGCGTCTCAAACCAAAAGCTCCCAAAAATGGACCACCTCCCTGTCCTCGATTAGGTATTTTAACTGTGGCTACAATATAATAAGCCTGGAAATAAGTGCTCGGTCACGGACGTTGTCTGGTACAAATTGTCATTTGTCAAGCTTTGACAGTCACAAATCTAAAATTAGTGGTCATTTTGTCCGACACAAACATCTCGAAGCTGTATGTTTAAAGATCTTACACGTGCTTGCATATACCTAGCAGTAATTGAAGAGTAATCGTAACACCACTGCATTTACCTGGTAAAGGCAAAAAATTTCCATCGATTAACATACCTGATCAAGCTCGATAACGCTATAAATAATTATTTCAATTTTTCAACTTAATTTGGTGACTGGTACGTTTTCGTTATTGACAGGCACAAATTGACTGACATACCACATTTTGACAGGCACATCTCAAAAAATTATTTCCAGGCTTGTACATGTAGCCATTTCTTATTTGATATTTTATTTAACGACATCTTTTTTTTTAAATTATCATTACTCGATTTACTCATGCATTTGCCATGAAAGTGGCAAGTGTTTATCCGCTCTTCTTCATTTTATCTTATCTATGAACATCAAAAATGCTCCCCATTTGGACTTTCTCACCTGGAATAATTTTCAGGTAGATAATGAATTGCACTCTTGCTATTTCCAGATGGACATAAAACTACTTTGATTTTATTTATTTTTTGGTTATGTCATGTCAGGGGGGTAAAAAATCTCAAAACGTAAATTTTATTTTTGGTTTCTTTTTCTTTATTATTTTAGCAAGACTATAAATTTATATTAAAAATTATATTCCATGCAATCACACTAAATTGTTTGTTTTTTTACTCCAGGTCACAGCTTTACACTGCTAGGCAACAAAGCTTGGTTGTTCGGAGGTCTTGCAAATGACAGTGAAGATCCTAAAAACAACATCCCACGGTTTGTATAATCATTCGATACCTGTGCATAAATAAATGAGCTAGGTGTGCATTTTACGGTCCCCTAGATCCCCAACAGAATAAAAACAACATCAAGTCAAAACCGTACCTTCAGTTGTCTGCTCAGCAACCCTAATTTCATAAGTATTGTATCATGTTCGAACTCACAAAAATTTAACGTTTGTTAAACGACCAGAAAGTCTTGATAGTATTCTGATAAAAATGAGTGATAATGCAGGTTTTATAAATATAAGTACAATAACTTTTTTTTCTATAAAGTTCTGGCAACTAGACAAAAAATCCCAAGGACGCACTCTTTACATGTAGGAACAGAATACTTTATATAATTTTGTGCTTGTATAATTCGCATGGTATAACTGTAAATTGGGATTCCTTTTCATGGTATGCTTATACAAGCAGATAAAAATATTCAGTAATTATCACGACATGTTTTGTTTCAGGCTGTTTGTAAAATCATGCTGGGATAATGTTGACATACGAGGCATTCAAAAGTTGAAAATGTTTTGATAATTTATTATTAGACAACCACAAAATAACACAAGGCACAGTGTTTAAGCCGTCAGATACACAGCTGATTTGTAATTTCGATAGATCTAACCTTGAGTGAGTGCTCCACAAGGTGTAGGTGTATGGCACTTGCATCAACAGTGCTACACAACTGGTTTATCAAAGACTGGTATGTGTTGTCCTGTCTTTGAGAAAGGGCATATAATAGCTACCTTGCTGCTTATTGGAAAGAGTAACCTATGTGGTGATATCGGGTTTTAAGTCTTGTCATCTAATGGAAGCTGAATAAAACAATGTACTGGTGTGTTAGTAAACAGTCTTTTCCTTTTCCCCAAAAATAACAGAGACTGGCTTTAAAAAGTCAACCAAAATCATCAGGATGCAAAATAAACTACATAAGTGTTGCAAAGCAAAATATTGTGGTATGTTACGATAGATTTTTGCTAGTAACAAATACATGTACTTACAATTACCTTTTCGAAACTGGCTTTGTGACTTTCTAAAGAATATATTTTTTTCTTTAGGTATTTGAATGACATTTATTCTCTGGAGTTGAAAGCATTTTCCAGCCAGCTGTCCTGGGAGTTGCCGAACACCGTTGGTCAGCCACCCCCTCCTAGAGAATCTCACTCATCTGCCGCTCATGTTGGAAAAGATGGCCGTCGCCCTAGACTTTTTATCTATGGTGGCATGAGTGGATGTCGCCTGGGAGATTTGTGGCAGTATGAAATTGGTACGTTCTGGATGGATATTTTAATATTCATATAACCGGAGATCAGTCGGTAAAACAAGTCCTTTTGAGTCATAGTTAAATCTGTGAATGTTCTGTAATATGATTTAACAATTGTAGTAAATTAGCCTTATTCTTTTTTTCGTTCCAATCAGTGGTTCACAACTTGTTCATCAAAGGCCATGGTATGTCCAGTCTGTGGGACAGTGGCTATAAAAGACCTCTTGCTGCTTATTAGAAAGAGTAGCTTATGTCATGGCAGCAGGTTTTCTCTAATGTCAGAATGACCATATGATTGACGTCCAATAGATGATGATAAGATAAAAATCATTGTGCCCTAGAAGCGTCGTTAAACAAAACAAACTTTACCTTATTTGTTATTGTAGTCAATGGAATACTTTGTTTAAATTTGATTTTCTTTTTCTAGACACCTCAACTTGGACAAAGCCTGTTGTACAGGGCATGCCCCCATTACCGCGGAGTCTTCACTCGGCAACAGTTATTGGAAATCGGATGTTTGTGTTCGGCGGCTGGGTCCCTCTTGTTATGGATGATGTCAAAGTGGCCACACATGAAAAGGAATGGAAGTGTACCAATACTCTAGCATCTCTTAATCTCGGTAAGTGCTGTCATAAAAGCTGCAGCGTAATCTGTTTGAGATGTTTTACAGTCGTTTCAAAAGTATATATATATTTTATGCAGCATACTTTCTTGAAATTGCCTTAGCAGTGGCATTGCAAAATAATTTTAAGGACAGCAATAAAGTGTCATAAATTTGTTTGAATTCCAAGGGTTTCTGTCCTGCCAGTAGCCAAATTGGATTGGATTTTTTTTTTTTTTTTTTTTTTAATAATTTATTTACATAACTGATTCATTGCTGACGATTTTTTTAGCAATGTCATTCTTTGTGCTGAGCATTTATGATCGGCAAGATATCGTTACATTACCAAACCCCATCGTCGATATTTGGAACCGATGCTTCAGGCATAAACCCATCGCTATTGTAGGTCACTCGCCCTTCTTTGTTTTTAGAGTGGTCGTTGCTCTCTCCCATATAATCATCGTCTGAATCGGTTCATTATTAGTTCCATGGCTTCAGATTCCATAAATTGTCACGCATGTCGTCCATGTGTTTCACGCAAAAGGGACGACATTTCAGCTGCTAAAAGTAAATTTTTTAAAGATTTTTGAATTAAACAAACAGGAAACGTTCACAAGGCCGCAAGGTAGAACATCCCATAATACTACTACACTGAGCAATCATCTTTTGGATAACTTTAATTATATGTAAACAACCTCATACCAGTCGAGGTCTCAAACCATATATATACGTCACCCACACATGAATGGAAAGTGCTTTCTGACGTAAATATACGTCGCCCGCAGTGAATCAGTTAAATTAATCATTTTAATTTTTGAAATTCTGTCCCAAGATTCTACGATATATATATATAGAGGATATTATATGAGTGTCCATGACAGACGATGTTTACGACACGAGTGCCTAAATTATCATATCCCAAGCGACGTCTGTCCTGGACACGAATATAATATTCTGTTTATTACCGTAACACTGTCTTGCTAAATGAACATTCCAGTCATTGTTTACAAAATTACGTTTCCTTAACGGCGGAGTAATGTTTGTTCATTGATGTCTTGAAAACGTTCTTAAGTGACGTCATAAACTGACGTCATAAAGTGACGTTAGCCAATCAGGGAAAAATGCACTCTTACAACAGCCAATCGTTAAACGACAATTCTACGAGGACAGACGATTTTTATTACATACGAGGGAAATCGCACGATAAATATTATCCACGTTATGCTGTACCGCATAGGTAATAAACAAGTATTATTACCCCAGTGGACATTCGTAACCCAGGACATATTTGTTGTTATTTCCCACTGAGAAAATATGAGCATTATTTTAACTGGGCATTTCATTAAGTTGCTCTGGCCATTATGACCAATACGTTTGCCTGTACTAAATATGACATTATAATTTTGCAAAAAGGCAAAGGAAGTCACTAAAACAAACAAAAAAGAGTACAATGTAACGTCATCCATAATGTTATAGGATAGTAGTTCGTTAAACTGTTTTGCAATTTGAAAGTTTAAAGAGCAGAACAATTAAATCTGTCTAGGGTTATAAACAGAATATCAAACTTGTTACCATTTATGATCCAATTCCATCACGAAATAATTTTCTTTTGTCCCTTGCTAAAGCTTGTGACCAAGAAAAATTATTTCATGAAGGTCATGAATTTGATAATAAATGGCAACTTGTTTAATAGCCTCTATTTATCTCTATAAAATGTAAAATAGTCTTAAGTATTTTCAATATGTGAGTGCAACACCTACATAGACCACACACAACACACTGACTGTCCACTACCAGTACCATCAGTTTATATCAATCTATGAACATCAAAAATATAACATTTAATTTTTAAGTAGGCCTACACTGCAAATAAAATTAAATGGATGATCGAAATAAGTAAGTGGTCAGCCATTTTTTTTCTCTCATCTTTTTCATGTGCGTACAAAACGTACTCTTTTACCAGACCTCCTCCCTCCCAAAAGCATAAAAACTGAAAAGGAAAAAAAATGATTTCAAAATAGTATTATCATCTTTTTTTCATTATTTAGAAAAGAGCACATGTCCCTTTAACCCCCCACCAACACCCCCCCCCCCCCCCAAGGTACGTTTTGTACGCTTGGGAAAATGCTGAACTAAATGGATGACCTTTAATTTAAGCACTTTCAACATTTTTGGATGTCATTTTACATACCACTTCTTAAAACGTCTCATGCCATCAAGAATATTAAACTGTTGCCAGCGCTTGGCCATATTAATACTGCCGTCCGGTAACAAATCCTGGTTGCCAATCTTCACAAACGTTAGGTCCTGCAGAATGAGGCCACTGTTGATAAAACACACAGAAACAGCTTAGTACAGCACCATACACAATTGGCATTATTACACAAACCACAAAACATACATCAACATTAAACTAACAATTAATTTATCACATTAATTCAACTACCAAAATATGTACTCATATGTGTATTAGTCTCTTTCTGGGTGTGCACATGGGATTTTTTTTTTTACTTGCACTTCTGGTAAGTCATATCAACACCTTGACTCACTTGTAAACTTTTTGAGTTGCCTGAATTTTATAGACAACTGTTACTTTTACATTGCATTTTAAAAACCTGTGTTATTGTTATTATTTTTACGAATAACCAATAAAAAGCAAACTAGTAGGAGAAACAGGACATGTATAAATGAAAGAATGTATGTATGTATGTATGTATGTATGTATGTATGTATGTATGTACGTACGTACATACGTATGTATGTGGCAGTAAATACAAATTGTCCATTATGTTTCAAATATTTTTTGTTTTAATAATTGATGTCCATAATGCCCCTGAATATGTCTGTTGGAGAGAATCAGCCAACAAAACAGTTATGAAAGTTACATTCTAGTCATTTAATAAACATTAAATTTTGGACATTCCAATACAATACTATAAGCAACAAACAAAGGTCACCAGACAAGTGACAGATTTGACTCGCCCTGTTCTTTTCACTCACCATGGACACCCATAAAGAACAGAGTTAAGGTTGCCAAGATTTATAGGAATATTTTAAAACCAAATTTTAAATCATTACAGAGAGTAACTGAAGCAGTATGTTGCTATAGCCTAAATGGTCAAATGAAGATTATTTTTTAACATTCTGCAAGTTATATAAACCAAAAATTTATATTTTTTTTGACCCATGGTTACAAGTATCTTAACAGCTGAAATACTCACAGATATGGTATACAAGGTGGTTCTGTTTCTGAAAGTGCCTGTCTGTAGGCACGGAATGATGATGAACTGTCTATTAGCTGACAAAATTCCTTCAAAGCCTGTACAGAAATAAAATCATATAATTTAACATAGATGTAGATATTTACATTTTATCCAGTAATTGAAATTAAACATTCATTCCAAAATGTGGTATATTTTTTTGTAACTAGTGATGAAAAAGCATAAATAAGAACCTTAAAAAATACCTTTAATGAAATGTTAAGCTAACTTATCATTGTTGATCTTAACCAATAGGGAAATGAATGGATGGATGGATGGATGGATGGATGGATGGATGGATGGATGGATGGATGGATGGATGGATGGACGGACGGACGGA
>JAULBS010125210.1:0-13831 GCA_032355785.1 Symmetromphalus regularis | reverse complement strand
AAACTATGTGTCTGTCTGTCTGTACATGCATACATACATACATACATACATACATACATACATACATACATACATACATACATGCATACGTACGTACGTACGTACATAGATACATACATACGTACGTACGTACGTACGTACATACATATATACATACATACATATATACATACATACGTACATACGTACATACGTACATACATACATACATAGGTACGTACGTACGTACATACATACATACATACATACATATATAAATGGAAGATATTCAAATATTGAATCATTGGTTTGCAACATATAAAACCACATCTTGAAACACCCTATTTGAATTTGAAAACTAAGTTTCTTCAATAAAGCCTTTAAGTAATTTACGAAAATTGAAAATATTTGATAAATAGTTGTGTACTACAGTTGTCTAACATCAGTAGGGTTGTTATTTAATATTGTTGTGTATGATCCATATTTGATAATAGTTTTAATACTGTTTTCTTGCACCTTACAAAACAGTCTAATCTACCGTAAAATCTAAATGTTAGATAAGCAGCAAGGAATCTTTTGTATGCACTTTCCCACAAACAGGATAGCAGAAAACACGATCTTCGATAAACCAGGTGGTCACGGTAGATGGCGTACTCCTACCCATTGAACCTTGTGGAACTATGAGTTGGGGTCAGTATCGAGATATATTTTGTTGGCGAAAAATAGCCAAAATCAGATTTTTTCATATTGTCAGTTTGGTTTTATCATTTTATATCTATAAAAGATCTGAATCCTAAAAACAACTACTTTTGACAAAAGAATACTAATCTCATCAATGTGGCCAAATGTTGGCGGGTTGGCATAAATTTGGACCTAAAATTGGTTATTTTCCGGTTTGATTTTAGGTAAGGGTGGTTTGACAAGCCTATTTAGTCCGTGGGCTGAGTGGGTTCACCTCGCCCCTTCTCATCTTAAATAGACAAAATTGTATGTAATTTACAGTATTTTGCCTACATTTTACATTTTTAGATGTTAACAGTGAAAATATAGGGACTCAATACCATTGCTGGTATGTTGAACTTTGTTATAGCATTAAATTTTGGTGACGCCATTTTTGGGGTAGGGAAACAGAAATGGTCATAACTATGGACATAATAGTCACAGGTAAGTGAATGACCCATCAAAATGTTTGTCTTAGGCCAATCCTCCAGTTCCAAAATAATTGAACATCACTGAGTTGAATATACAAGGGGATTTCTAAGAAGCATATTACAGGCTGTTAACAGAAACTATTTCCCAATTCAATGCCACACTGGCAACTTATACTGTCCGGTTTCAGATTTTAAGCAATCGCTAAAAGTGATGACCTTTTGACATCTGTTGTCCTCATTATTATTATCCCCCCCCCCTCATTATTGATATAACTTGCATATGGCCCATACAAACGTATCGATTAGCAATTTTGTTGTTTGGAACCGGCAGACTTTATCACTTGCTGACTCGAAGATCTGGCTGGAAATTCGTCCTATTTCAACCCATGTTTAAATAAACACAGACCGCATTTTTCTCTCTTAACACGAGTACGAAATCGTAATGCAATCTATTTCTGATGTTAGTTTCACTCTAGGTCAGCGTGGAACTAGTACATTTCATATCTGACATGCCAAAATAACATATGCTTCCAAAATATATTTGTTATTTCAACTCGATCACAAGTATCTTTCTCCAAATGTTTATGTTACTCCGGACCGAAAACTCGATGAAAATCATCGTACCGTGTTAGTTTCAAACATATGTTCCGTGCAATGTATTCATAGTACACAAAAGCCGTACGAACTGACTACTCGATCGATCTTTTACATGTTCCCTCGGATCTTATATACTTTGGCAAGATGTTTGCCTAACACTTATTGTTTTTCAATATTTAATGATGAGGATTATGACGAAGTTTTTGATGGCCGTGAAATAGATTTAAGTGAAATGATACGATGTTGGATCGGCTAGGAAAACATGAATGGTATGGTTGTGCGTTGTTATTGAATATCATGTCTATTTTATTTGTAGCCAGCCAGACGGCAAATTATGGTAAATATTTGAAAGTTCCTAGCCGCCGAATCATAATGTTTTCGTTAATCGCATATCTCGAATTTTTTTTTTTTGATGATTACACTTCAAAGGATAATGTTTAGTTCTGTTTATTGATGTGGCATTACCATGTCAAGCAAGATTAATGTAACGTTGTTTTTTTATCATGTATATCATAAATCGGCGCGTTAAAAGCCCCATATCATATGAAATAGCGCTTAATCCGTGCGTTAATTCTACTTAATCGGCACCTTAATTCTACTTAATCGGCACCTAATACTACTTAATCGCTCCCTAATTCTACTTAATCGGTTCCCTAATTCTTCTTAAAGGCATAGTCCCAAGGAATTTAAGGGGTTTTGTGTTCTAAATATTGATTACGAATGAAACTTACATGCATTTGTTATACTAAATCTCGTTTTCATATCACGCAAAACATTTTAACTGAACCATTGTATAGGGAATCCCATGTGGAGTAGATCGAAAAAAATATTTATATTTAAAAGTGTCATATTTCAAGATCGGAACTCCTCATGGGCCGAAATGTTTTTGCAGCTACAAAAATATTCAAACGATTTTAAATAACGGTTAACGGGGAAATACCCGTCACGTGACTCAAAATATATACGTCACACCTCAATGGAAAAAAGAAAAAAAGAAACGTTATTTGTTTCCGATTTATTTGTCCGTGAGCATAATTCATTATTATTTTTAAATTTAAGTAGTTGAATGAAGTATTTCTATGGACAAATCAAATGTTTATATTTAAAATTAATTCTTTGTTTGCAAATATGTGTTTAATCAAGATGGATAAATGGTGTAATCCAACAACTATTTAAATGTATCAACTGACGAACGGTACCGTGGCAATCTGTAATATGTATCGAATGGATACAAAGAGGGCCTGGTTTATAAGGGGGCAAAAGCCCCTGGCCCCCTGCCAGATGGGCCCCCTGACTAAGGACTTCCTTTATTTAAAAAAATGTAATAATTATAAAATGTGTTCTATTCATTAATTTTTTTAAATTTTTGTTTTATTTGTCATGAAATTTAATTTCTATTCTGTGCCCCGAACCTGAAGAGCCCCGGGCCCTCCAAGGTCCAAATCCGGCATGGGTACAAAGATGAACAAACAATGACCAGACGGCCAAATTTGTTTGTTTCTCAGTTTACTGTATCTCAAACGGTAGCGTGTCCGCCTGTGAACCGGTCGGTCGTCGGATCGACCCTTCTCAGTGGACCCATTTGCAGTTTGGGTTATTTTCCGTTCCAACCAGTGATCCACAACAGGTTCAACAAAGGCAGAAGTATGTGCTGTCCTGTCTGTGGGACGCTGCATATAAAAGACCCCTTGCTGCTTATCGGAAAGAGTAACCTATGTGATGGCAGCAGGTTTCCTCTAAATAAATATGTCACAACGATCTTATGACTGACGTCCAATAGCCGATGATAAGATATGATAAGATAAAAATCAATGTGCTCTAGAGGCGGCGTTAAATAAAACAAATGTTACAGTTTACTGAACTTCCATGGAAGAAAACACCATATAATACAGATTATTTGTAATACCAAATAATCTCATTTAATGTAAATAAAATATATTGGTAAGTGTAACCGGTAGGAGAGAAACTGCGCACCTATTAAACTAAGGGAGCTAACTCTAAAAGTGACTGATCACCCTATTTAATCGCAGAGCTATGGAAAAATCTGTCTCTCCCAGCTATCAGCCAGGACAAGTTGCTTTAAAATACCCACCCACCCACCCACATAATCTTAAAATGTTATATTCATAATACTGCTGCTGTTTTATTTTGCAGAGTTCATCATTGGAAATTCCCAGGTGATCAGTTCCAACAAAAGACACCGGAAGTGTTAACACAAACATCAAAGGGATAGCTGATTACACAATGAAAATTTGGACTTTTATGTTATTGGATTTTAATGATATTTACTGGTAGGAAGCTATTGAGGGGGATTTCAGATGTAATTAATTTGTCGCAGAGATGGCGGGACCCCCGGGGGACAGCTACAGAGCTAAGGTTCATCTGGCCCATGGTTAGTTCCTACCTACTGAACTGTAGGGGGACAAGTTTATGTACAGGATTCACTCGAGGTTGCCTCAGGGATCCGTTAACAAAACAAACAAAAAATATATCATTTTACTTAGATTCGTACGAGCGCTAAATGGGAAACATACAATTAACTTCGATCGTCCTTACACAGACAATTAACGTGAAATTGATTTGCTTAGACTTGTTATGTATAATATACTATTTATCGGCTCCTCTTCATGGATGCAAGTTTTCTATTTACGGTACAAGGACGTAATCAAAACAGCACTTTTCTGTTTGTGTTGGCTCGATTCAAAATTGCTATATAGATTAACTAGTCGGACTGTAACGTCTTGTAAGTCCACTGAAAAGAACGCATTCAAAAAAGATAACCAATTTAAGATTTATGAGAAACCCCTGGATCATTATTTGTCTGGTAGGATGCTAAACTGTCTAGGATAGATATGGTTTGTCTGAGGTCAATTGTTCTCGTATGGTCTGTGATAAAATGAACATTTTTAAAGCTCTTCCACAAATCGTTTTACAATTTATTTATTATTATTTTTCAAATATGAAAAGATATAATACCCTGCCTTGTCGAAACTACTAATAACACAAACACACACGCACACACACACGCACGCACGCACACACACAAACACACACATACAAACACATACAAACACACACACACACACTCACAAACACATACACAGACACATGTACACACAAACACACACTCATACAAACACACAAACACATACACACAAACATATACACGCAAACACATACACACACAAACACATGCACACAGACACATACACACAAACACACTCACACAAACACATACACAGAAATACATACACACACAAACACGTACACACAAACACTTACACACAAACACACTCACACAAACACATACACAGAAATACATACACACACAAACACTTACACACAAACACAGTCACACAAACACACATAAATACATACACACACAAACACGTACACACAAACACACTCACACAAACACATACACAGAAATACATACACACACAAACACATACGCACACACAAACACATACACACACAAGCACATACACACAATCACACACACGCACACACACACACAAACACACACAGACATACAAACATATATATATATATATAACTACTTTCATATTCTTGATTACACGTTTCCTATTTTGAACGAGTATGTTTTTGAATCGACGACTAGACAAAACAACAAGAAAATAAATAATACGGTGTGTTCGAACACATCCATTTTCATCGTATGTAATTAAAACAAACGTACCTCAGCTATTATTCCTTGAACTTTCAAACGATTCTCTTTCTTAAGACTAGAACCTGCTTGATTACTCTGAAAAATAATTAACTGCTACAGGCACAGTGATTTATAATATCTTACGAGCTCGTTTTACCTCCAAGCAAACGCACGAAGATGCATCGTTATTAAAAACTCTTAGCAAACGTCTTTGTAGTAAAACAAAGTATGGTAAAATAGTAGATAATTATTTAAAGTAAGAGTTTGTTTGATTTAGAGAAGGCTTCTATATTGTAGACTAGTTTTGTTTCACAGTACATAATGGAAACCTGTCTTGTGCAGGGACGATATGGCACAATAATTATTGACTTTCGAATCTAATCCATTTTTTTTTATACCAAAAAAGTAAAGTTTGTTTTATTTAACGAAGCCTCTAGAGTACATTTACTTTTTTCTTATCATCGGCTGTTGGATGTCAGACATATGATAATTCTGACATATTTATTTTAAAGGAAACCCGCTGACGCCACACAAGCTATACTTTCCGATAAGCAGCGAGGTGTCTTTTATATGCACTTTCCCACAGACAGGACAGCAGTTGATACACCAGTTGTGGACAACTGGTTGGATCGCAAAATAGCCCAAACTGCAAATGGGTCTAATGAGAAGGATCGATCCGATGACCAACCTTTTTATACAAAGAAATTATATAGCCCATGGTAACAATGATGTAGCGCCCAACTATCGGCTGTCACGGTCGAGTACTGGACTCTGAAACTGAGAGTCATGGTTCGAATCCCTTCAGTGGAGCTTGAGATGTTTGTGTTACATAAATATGAATTTGTTACTATCGGTTCTCGTACTGAAAGGAGAAAAAGTGTGCAGCTTGGTCATCGTAATGACATTGCAAGTAAAAAAAGATCGACTAGTGTACTCCGAGCATTATTTATATCTTTCCCACTGCAATATTTAAATGAGTAATTCGTTTGCTTCCCTTCTCTTCATTTGTCATTATTCCTGGGGGTAAATTAACGGACATCTTACAAGGTCAAGCAAGGAACTCTCCCAATCACTGGAATCAATCATACGAGTGACTCAAATTATAGATCTGTTATGACACAGACATGTGTTCAGCCGGGAAGGTCTATATTTAAAATCAGTTTCCGAGCTCTGTGGTGAAAATGATATCCGTCCTGTCCACCCCACAATAAAACTGTGTATTATGACTGTCAAAACAGGAAAGGTTTATCTTGTGAATGATTTATGAAAAAGCTGGTGTGGTTAAACGTCAGCTATATGAACCAATGTTTAAGAAGAAAAAGCATTTCAACACCATATTTTAAATCGTTGACAAAATCCAGATCTGAAAATTTATTTTGAAACGTAACTTGCTGTAACTAGGCTTGTCAATATACCACCTAACCTCAAATGGCTGGCGGCCTTCTTGTTTTTTTTGTGTCATTTAAAAAAAAAAAATTCCCATGCGTCAAAATTGTCCAACTTTTGATATGTTGTTCTCCACATCGAATATAAAACATTATTTTAAAAGGGTAATCTTAAATTAACCATTTTTAGAGAGAAAAATATGTGAATTTGTTTTTGGTAGAATTTTCTTAAATGTTAATAACTACTAAATAGCTAATCTTGAACAGTCAGGGGCGATGGAGCCGGGGGGTGGGGTGGCTGTAGCCCCCCGATAATTCTCATAAATATGTTCCTTATTCGTTGCTGAATTATTCACCGGCAAATTCTGATGTTCAGAAACAGGATCAACCCCCCCCCCTCCTCCCTACAATATGAATTTCGTTCCAACGCCCCTGACATATTGGTGGAGGGGAAAAAACATAATACAAACCAAGAATTATATTTGAAATTGTGGTCCTAGTGAACTATCTATTTTGTAAACAGATATCTAGTGCCCTAAATCGCAGGAAGCGTTTTCAGATGCCTCTAATTTTACAATTTTAATTTTATATTTTTATTTTTAAGAATGACCCTCAGCCTCAATGTAAGAACTGTCAGTGTAGATTCACAGCGCGTCATATTTTGGTAGAGTGTCATCACCCACAGCCTGTTAGAAATAGTGTATTTTGGTAATAAAGGTATGGTGGAATCATTTCGATTCCATCCACAACTCATTATTATGTTTTTTTTATATAGCATTTTTTTTTAAATCACAATTTATTATATTTCTTATTATAATTATAACAAAGCTTCTGTTCATAAATATTTCAGCATGTGACGCCATGGGTTTCCCTGGATCGTTGTTAAAGATAGCGGTTCAAAACTGATACCGGACTAAAACAAATACCGCTACCATTGGCATAGCTTGGGTCATTTTTCTTGTTAGGCGGGGGGAGGGGAGGGGGGTTAAATGGGCGCTTTAATATTAATCACATTAATCTGCAAAAACATCTAGTGAGACTGTTGCCTCATTGCCTCAATGGAAGCTACGCCACGGGCTACGATATATATATATATATTGTGTATAGTTTATTTTATTGTAAATCAGCTATATATATTTTTTTATTTAACCAAACTATGGGTGTCGTTAAACCAATATAAATATATATATGATATGGTAGTGATAGTTGATCCAGCCTGTTAAGCTGTCGGTCGTCCGATCGATACTTCTCAGTGGACCCATTTGCAGTCTGGGCTATTTTCCGTTCCAACCAGTGGTCCACGACTGATTCATCAAAGGCCGTGGTATGTGCTGTTTTTTGTCTGTGGGACGGTGCATATGTCAGAAGTTAATTAGAGTTTTGTCCATCGATGCTAGCGTGTTAAACATATGGTATCAAGTCTCAGCCTAAGACATCGTTGACTGTCAGAACAACCAGGTCATTCACAAGCCTGGAAATAATCAATTTGTGCTGAGCTTTAAAGGCATATTCCCACGGAATATAAGGGGCTTAGTGCTCTAAATATTGATTACAAATGAAACTCACATACATTTGTGATATTAGACCTCACTTTTATATCAAACAAGACGTTTTACCTGAACCATGGTACAGAGAATTCCATGTCGAGTTTATGGTTTATGATTTATTTGTCCGTGAGCATAATTCATTATTATTTTTAAAATATTGATAATAAGCGAGATGCGGTGGTAATGGAAGTAGTTGAATGAAGTATTTCTATGGACAAATGAAATGTTTATATCTAAAATAAACTCTTTGTTTGAAAATTAATTAGGTCAAGCGTCCGTGGGAGTACGCGTTTAAAGAAAATGTTTCCGCCACGAGGTGTGTTATATACAGCAGTAAGGGCGTAAATCCTAGGGTGGGGGACACCCCTACAAACACACTTTATTGGACAGGGGGATACCTATATAAATATATAATTATCCCCCCACGTTTTGCTTCGAAAAATTGAAATTAAATTACCTACATAATAATCTTTACGAATATTTCTGTTTATCAATGTAACACTTAAGCATGTGGTCTAAGCCCAAATATACCGAAGTTTTTAAAATAAAAAACAGGGGGTCTATAATGACGTCAATCCTGAGGGATGGGGGAAGCATATCCTCACTTTTTGAACAGGGAGTGTTCTGTCGACCCCCCCCCCCTCCCACACTTCTAGGAATCAATGTTCGCCCTTGACTGATGTGAGAAAGTATCTCAAATTTTTTATATTTATTTAACGACACCCGACACTAAAATAAATATAGGCTATTGCGGAAAAAAGATTTCAAAGGAAAGGATTAGTTGTTTAACGACACCCCAGCACATTGTGTATTTGGCGAATATTAGATGTCAGACATATGGTGTTTTGCGACTAACGGTCTTTAGAGGAAACCCGCTACCGCCACATATGCTATGCATTCTATTTAACAGCAGGAGCGGGATGTAGCTAACGGTGGCGTGTCCGCATGGGAAGCTGTCGGTCGTCGGATCTATCCTTCTCAGTGAATCCATTTGCAGTGTGGGCTATTTTTCGTTCCTACCAGTGATCAACAACTGGTTCATCAAAGGCCGTGGTATGTACTGTGCTGTCCGTGGGACAGTGCATATAGAGGACCCCTTGCTGCTTTTCGAAAAGAGTAGCACATATGACGGCAGCGGGTTTCCGCTAAAAATATGTCAGAATGACCATATGATTGACGTCCAATAGCCGGTGATAATGCAAAAAATCAATGTGCTCTAGAAGCGTCGTTAAATAAAACAAACTTTATTTTTTCTGTTTAGCAGCAAGATATATTTTATATGCATTAAGGTTCAAGCACGCTGTCCTGGGCACACAACTCAAGTTCCTGTGTTGTCTGTCTAGGACAGAGGTTTGTGTTAGTAGGAGACACGAAACCCTCTGCTTTACGATAAACAGCAAGGGATGTTTTATATGCACTATCCCACAGACAGAATAGCACATACCATTGGCCTTTGTTAAACCAGTTGTGGACCACTGGTCGGTGTAAGTGATATACACCTACCCACTGGGCCTTGCGGAACACTCACTCTGGGTTGGAGCCGATACTGAGATTATAAATCGATTGAGATTTGATCTCAGTACCTACCAGCTTTGAGTCCGATAACTTTACCACTGCGCCTCGGATGCCGGTCCCATTATTTAAAAAAAACATTTTTTATTATTATTATTTTTTTCTTTCTTTGAATAAGGGCAGAATCTAACCTAGCCTCAGGTGCTTAGATTTTAGAATCGAAATCCATCAGTGGATGCATTCTCCGAGTTGATTTTCCCCCGTTCCAATCGGTGTGGCAGGACTGGTATATTAAAAGCCGTGGTTTGTGCTGTCTTGTTTGTGGGAAACAGACACGGCGGAAGCAAGTGAAGATTGGGTGACTAACAGAGATTGGTGGTGGGGAGGGGGCTAACAGATCTAGATTCAAAGCGTCGAATTTCAAGTGGATACGAGGTTATGCTTGATTCAGAATTATTGCCCCCCTCCCCCGCCTTGTTCCGCCGTGCCTGGGTAAAGTGCTTATATAAGATTTCTCACTGCTCGTGAAAACAATACAGCAGATTTTTCAAATTAATTTACCAAATGTTTGAAATCCATTGGACTATGATTAATAAATCAATGTGCTGTAGTGATGTCATTAAACAATCAGAAACACTATCTGTTTCGGATGCCCTACAGCAGGTATATTTTGTAGGAGTATTTCCAACGAGAAGGAGCCTCGGGAGTTCAAAACTATTCCAATTATAACATTGTTCCGTTTCATCTTTGAATAATGTTGGATTCCCCAAATAGCCGATGTATTTTTTTGCGCTGGGAGAGGGATTGGGTTTTGTCATCATAGAATATGAGTTATGTTTGACATTTTCAACAGAAACTGTTCGTTTTTACAGTTCTCTTCGTATTTGAAATTAGCTCAGTCCTCAATCCGTTTCAGTGAAATGGAAAAAATAGTAAAAGTAAAGTTTTTTTTAATTTAACGACGCATCTAGAGGACATCGATTTTAATCTTATCATCAGCTTTTGAACATCAAACGTATTTCCCCCAGAAAGGATAGCACATACCACGCCATTTGATGAATTAGTTGTGAATCACTAGTTGGAACGGAAACTTGCCCAAACTGCAAAAAGGGTCTACTGAGAAGGATTGATCCGACAACCGATCTCTTCACGGGCGGACACGCTACCGCATGAGCTACATCCCACTCCCAATGAAATGGAAGTCTGCTTCACATTAATAAAACAAGAAAATTGTAGTTATTTTAAATTATGTACCTGTTGTTGACAATCCAACATTACCCACATGGCAGAAGAGGTTTCAACAAAAACAAAGATAGAAATTTAAAACTGCATGACAATTTTAAAATTGCTTGTTACTGATACTTATGACTGACACTCACAAGAAGACAGGCTATCATTTACTCGGTTTTATTTTTATTATTGCATGTTTAGAGTTGTTTATGTAATTTGTACTGACTGGTTGTAGTAGAGATATACCAAGGAACTTATTTTAAATAATTTTCCAAACTGATCGAGACACACCAACAGACTTTCAATGCTCTAACATAGCCAGCATCAGGCAGAAATTTCCGAAGATATGTTTTATTTTTTTCCTATGATACTGATATCTATTATCCACATGGTTCAAGCTCACAACGTCTGGGTTTGCCTCGGCGTTTTTTCTCTCTCTGGCTACGCCCCAGGAATGAGTGTCATAAAATTATTTATGGGAAACTTTATCTATTGTAATTAATAATTTTCGGATATCATAAATGTAGTATCTCAGGAAAGATGACAAATAATAAAATAGAAGTCTTACATTACAAAAATATTTTATCTTATACTGTTAATTTAAATCTATCAACACCGATACATTGTTCGGCAATCTATACATAGGTGTGCATTTATCAAGTTTGGTTTGAATCGAAATAATGTATAATATTTGTGTTCTAATTCCATGTAATTATTCAAAATATTAATACCACGAGACACCGAAGTTTGGAACATTTCTTAACCTATAGAACTGGCTTAGTACGTGGGTTTTATTTATTTTTTTTACCCTGGAAGTCTGTTTGAATTTTCATATTTTCGACCTTTTGTTATACGTAGCTCCAAATGGTTTACCTACCAACAGTAACCCCTGCAATTAAGAAAATGTCCACGGCAAAATAAATGCTGTGTAGAAATAGTATCCACGACATTTTCCACGGCAATTTTTGCGTTCACACGTTTCCAACTTTGGGTTTGCTAAACAAAAAATACACCTTGAAAAAAACACACATTTAGTACGCGGGTGAAAAAAATGCCGCGAAGAATTAAAAACTCCGCGGCAATTTCCACGGTATTGCCGATTGCAGCGGGCAATTTCAGGGGATGCAACAATAGCTTTCCATGCCTTTGTTGTAGGAAACGAAAACATCTAGAACCATCGACCATAAGAGTTGAGTGATAAACAAATTAAACTAAATTAATATAAAAAAACGCTTTACTAAATTAGACTTATAAATAAAAAAATAACACGTATAAAAAGGTTTCATATCAACAATGAAAAACGTATTGAAATTAGTTTGGTGTCAGTTGCTCAGAGGTTAACCTCATTGGTCATGCGGTAGAACATTGGACTCTCAAGCTGATGACAGTGGTTCACAACCCATTGGAGACTGGCTCACACTTGACATGGGAACAACAAACAATCCGATGTTTTCAGAAGACAGAACGATATAAAACGTAATATAACGATCACCATCATCGATGGATGGTGGAAGAGTCAAGTGATGTTGTATGAGGATGAAACATACAATACATTCCTCGAAGTACATGAATGTGTTCAGTGTTAATGTTTTACTCAGTGACACTTGGTGCTTATTTCCCACTTTAATCACGTTTATAACATTGACACACTTCCAGAAAATTCAGTTTTAAATACAAAACAAAAAAGAAGAGAAAGATGATTTCTTTCAGCTCTCACAATTCCAAGAGAAATATTTGTCCGTGTTTTAATCGATTGCAGTGTTTTATATGCTACTGGGGAAACCAAGGGTGTCGTCATTTGAAATAATAAACATTGATTGAAAAAAACATAATCATGTTGCTTTTATGAAATACATAATGTCTCAAGGTTCTCATTACAGAAAAGAGCGAAATTTTGTCTCTAGAAATCAATAGTGAAGTCACTTACATATATGTTCAAGAGATGTGATGCTTTGGATTTAGTTTTTATGAGGTCTGCCACTTTAGCCATTTCGATAAGTAAGGTTTTTTTTTTTTTAACGACGGCTCTAGAGCACATTGATTTTTTTTATATCTTTTCAACGGCTATTGGACGTCAATCATATGGTAATTTTGACATATTTATTTAGAGGAAACTCGCTGCCGTCCCATTTCGATAAAGACAGCTGCACGAGTTCACGAACTACGTTCTAAGGACCATTTCATTATAGTCATTTGCACTTTTGAGCTATTTTCTATTCCAACCAGTGGTCAACAACTGGTTTATCAAAGACTGTGGTATGTGCTGTCCTGTCGGTTCATATAAAATACCCTTTGCTGCTTATCGGAAAGAGTAGCCTATGTGGCGGCAGAGGGTTTCCTCTAAAATAAATGTGAGAATGACTATATGATTGACATCCAACAGCCGATGATAAGAAAGATGTGTTATTAAATCAAACAAAACTTTCTTTTATTATAGTCAGATTTTATAAAATTTTGGATAATATTATATGTTTATTTATTTATGTATTTATTTAAAGAACCCCAATACAACTAATATATGTTTACATGCCTATATTTCAAAACTGTTAATCAATTTAACAATTAAAATGCTTTATTAAGTTGCTTCAAAATATCGCTCATAAACTGAACACAGTTAATAATTTGTTAGTTGTCATTGTTACTTTCAAACAGGCCGCCTAAAACCGCATAGATAGATGCATTTACACTGAGCGTATAGTCAGGTGCGTTGGAGCCGGGGGTCGGGGGGGGGGGGGCGGGGGCGGGGGGCGGACTGCACCC
>JAULBS010125199.1:0-13832 GCA_032355785.1 Symmetromphalus regularis | reverse complement strand
TAATAAATAGGATATTAAACTCGCTTCCATTTCACATCATGTTTATGTCCCTTGTGAAATAATTTTCATTGTCACTCGCTAAAGCTTGCGACAACTGAAAATTATTTTACTCGGGACATAAACATGAAACGAAATGGAAACTAGTTTAATATCCTATAAATATCACATATCATTTTTGTGAAATTTAATATAATGCTGTTTTTATTTCTAATATTGTAATAATTTTTATGTTAAGTGTGATATTTGGACATGCTGTGAAAAAATCACATCTTACCTAATACTTTGTAGTTTGTACATGTATTTGATTATAAACTGTTATCAGCCAATTCGTCTGGCTAAAATGAGATTAAAATTAACTTAAATTTTGGTTAAAGATAAGATAAAATAAGTATTTTATAATGGAGAACAGGATTGAAAATTACCATTTCTCCCTAGACAAGTGAAATATAATGTAATTTATGTGCAAAATAAAATTTGCCTATTGGCTTGTGAACTATTACATATAATCATTGTAGTCACAGTGACATGCTATAATGTTATAATTATATTATGTATAATATATCTGTATTATTTATTCACGTGTGGGTAAGTAAGAATGTAAAACATGCATGCTTATGGGAAGATAGGATTCAAAATAATTTTCAGCCACTTCAGAGGTTAAAAGGATTACTTTATTAGCTATTTTTCAACTGGACATCTATTTTTAATTAATTAGTGTTGATCATAAATGTCCAGAAAAGTTAATTGCACATAGACATGTAAACATTATATTCTAAGTCTTGTCACGTGCCTGTGTTTACTGTGTTGTGTTTATTGTATAGTGTTGTGTTTCAACTTATAATGTGCAAGTGTACATGTAACTACAACTATAAATCTAGTACGATGTTTAAAAAAAAAATTATTTAGGCCTAAAAGCATAGAGGATATTATATGAGTGTCCATGATAGACAGTGTTTACGACATGGGTGCCTAAATTATCAATGCGATAATTTAGGTACGAGTGTCATAAACATCATCTGTCATGAACACTCATATAATATGCTGCTAAATTAACGTTCCAGTCATTGTTTACAAACTAACGTTTCTTAATGGCTAAGTAATGTTTGTTCATTAATGTCTTGAAAACCAAATCACAACCCGTTCTAAAGTGACGACATATTTATACGCCCATAAGTAAAGAATACACTTGTATCAACAGCTATAAATTGAAAAACATGTTTATGCTAAAAAAGCAAACAGATACACAGTAAATGAATTAATTAGTAACGTGTTAAATGTATTAAGTAACAACCAGGAAACAGTAAATGTTGTGATTCACCTATTTCCAATGAACCAGTCAAGTGACAGAGTCACAACACTGCTAGCTGCCACGGATTTAGAAACTGACGTCATGCTGTGTTAATTTGTGTGGAATGTCGTATCAGCCAATCAGAAAAAAATGTACTCTTACAACAGCCAATCAGAAAAAAATGTACTCTTACAACAACCAACCATTAAACGACAATGCCAGGAGGACATACGATTTAGTTATGACATACAAGGGAAATCGCACGATAAATATGTCCCTGCTGTACCTTGTACGTAATAAAAAATAAAATTTTCCAGAAACCTGACTTGAAGTTTGACTAAAAAAAACAACCTTATAGGATTGGGCATCTTTGTTTAGGCCTTATTTTAGCTACATGTATGATGCATACATGTCAACATTTGAAAATTATTATGGGGGTGACTGCATGAAATCAGTTTTCATGCCATTCGCACACATGTTGAACAAAACGTTAAAAAAGGTTTATCAGTACCAACATTTTATTATACCATAAAATATGAAAAAAATTATGTAGTCTTAAAAAACTGCATGTAGCTGCATAATCTCTTTGGCACCATTTGACAAAAAAATAGGAAAAATAAAATTCATGGCACAGGCTCATCAGCTGAGTTGGGATACAGTAGTAGATTTTTAAAAAAGCGTGAGATTGAGCTTAAATTGAATACCTGATCAAGAGGTTGGGAGAGGTACTTAAAATCGGGAGGCTCCCACCCAAATCGGAGACTTAACAGGTATGATGATGTGTATTGTAAACAAATATTTTTCATTTATCCACAGGAAAATTGTAAGTATATGAACTATGCAGCTGAAAATTATAACATTCATGTAAAATTTCATTTACAATGCTGTCTGTTATGATAATATCTAGAAAAGAAATTACATGTACTATGATGTAGTGTGTAATTTTAATGATCAAAAAGACTTATGACAAAGCATATCTTACATTGTCTGATAAGTTGAACACCTGAGTCTGTCTTACAATTTTTAATAAGTTGAGTCTGTGTCTTAAATAATATAACATTGTATTTATTATCCACAGAATTAAAGATAAACAGGAGATATTTTTACGACTTTCTTGTGTCATAATAATGTCACACATAATTATTTTCATGTAATAAATGTAAATAGTATTGACAACATCAAAACAGTTGTGAATGAATGTGTTAAGAAATGCACTATCACTCATAAGGCATAATTGATGACATGTTGTTTAAAAATAATGTTAAATGTGTGTTATCGATAATACAGTAACTATCAATCTTATGTGCGATTAGTAAAGTATGAAACTCCTTTCAACTTGGGATTAATTACTTTCATAATTTACATATAACCCTCACATCACATTTGTTTATTAGTTATTAAAATAGATGTTATTTTGATAGTTAGAAATGGAGGTTTTTACAAAGGCTTATTAAAATGGTTGTTATAACAATTACATTTGTCAGAAATGGAGATTTTTACAAAGGCTACTGGGTGATGGACAAGAGACAGGGTCACGGAAGACTTGTATGTTCAGATGGAACTATATATGAGGTAAGTAACTGCTGAAATTTAACGGAAAATATTTTTCACAATTCCTTTCATGAAGTAATTCTACCAAATTTGTCTTGCAATATGTAGACTGCATGGATATATAGGAATGACATACAGCTACTTTAACATTAATATCATTATATGTTGTCTGTGAAAGTGCATTTAAAAACATGCTTATGAATTTATGCTAAAGATGGGTCTGATGGCACTATACAGGACAGACTTTCCTGTCATGAACAATGGCCTGGGTTGCAAGTAGTTTCACTAGCAAAACTCCTAGCAATGGGGCAATATTTAAAAATCCTAGGTAGCCAAAAGTCAGTTCACCTGATGTTTACAAAAAAAGAGGACATTGATTTTCATCTTATCATCAGCTATTGAATGTCAGTCATATGGTCATTCGGACATACTTTTCCAGAGGAAACCTGCTGCTTTCACATAGGCAACTCTTTTTGATAAGCAGCAAGTGGTCTTTTATATGTACTTTTCCACAGACAGGACAGCACATACAACTGCCTTTGATGAACTAGTTGTGGACCACTGGTTGGAATGAAAAATAGCCCTAACTGCAAATGGGTACTGATGTTTATATATGTTTATGTAAGTAACAATTTGCTCGTTTTAGTGAATTATATTTGCACAACTGGTAGGTTACCTAATAAGATGGGTCCAAAGTTGTCAAAATCAGTTTTAACATTCTACCTGAATGAAGTTCTTGTAAAGTTTGCTAATTTTAATTTCAGAATATAACAGTTCACCATTTAATAGATTGAATTTACTAACTGATATGCAAACAGAATGATTGTCATTAAGTATTGTGCCCTATAATAAGGCTGTTATTTTGCATTTAATTATTGTTTTGACAGCATTTTATCTTGAATTTGTTAAACTTGTCTCTGTCTTTTGTTGAAATATAGTTTTGAAGAGTTGTTCATATTGTATGAATATCATTTGTGTCTTGTTTCAGGGTCAGTGGTACAATGATTTGTTTCATGGTGATGGTTTCATGGAACATGCATCTGGTATTCTGTATTCTGGGAATTGGGTTAATGGGTTGCCAGAGAGGATGGCAGCAAAGATAGTGATAACAAATGAACAACCAGAAATAGACTTGAAGCAGGGTGAAACTTTTACAATTACCGTAGAAGTACGTGATGGTGCTAATGAACTGGTGGAAGGTGACTAAAATTTTAAAAACTAAAAACTTTTAGTGGTCTCAGATTTTGGAAATTTTATTACCAGCTGATCGCGTTAATTTCACACATGCACACGCACACACACACACAGTGAATACATTATTAGAGGTGTAATCAAAACAATAAAATATATTAAAAGTAACACTGTCGGGTCTTTGATATCACTTTCAGTGATTATAAAGTCAGTCATAAACATACATAATTAAAGTAAGAATATCATCAAAGAGACTGAGCTTTACTGCTCACAATTGAAGTTTGTGAGAAACGATGGCTGTTTTAAGAAAAAGTTTTCTTCGCCAAAATGTTAATAAATGCAAGTAAATATCGACATTTATTGTTACTTGACATAAGCTTTTTTATATGCATTGATGGGAGTTAAAATTTAATTTGTTACTCATTTTTGGGGGGGGCTGTTAAATGTTCATTAAAAAAAATTCTTTGCACTAAAGAAAACTTTAAATTAAATCATCCAAAAAGCAGTACAAACAATATGAACATCATGATATAGTAAAATTTTCTAATTATTATTGTATGACAACATTACACACATGACAAAACAGATTATTTTTGGGAGGGGTGGGGAGCAAATATTTTTCGAAGTGTACCGATGACATCTCAATGATTTTTCTCAATCTCAGGTGAATTACATGCTGTGTTATTAATACATTTGGATACACATAATAATATTCATAGGTGGGACCGATTGGCATTTTGAATTTTCACCAGCCCTGCCCTGAATATATGTTAAGTATTTATGTGTAATATTTGTACGTTTTTTCAGCTGTGATACTGTTTGGAGAGCCAGTCAGATGGGAGACAAATCTGCAGTTGATTATTGATGTTCTCATGACCGATGGAAAACCTAATTCCCCACCTAAACAAATAATCAACCCTCACTTGCCAATAATAGCTTGCAACATGGATCTCCTGTGGATGGCAGAAGCACCTCTTCCAAGGTAAGACAGTTCATTTCAATTTTACATTACAGTGCAAAAACACAGGTGCACATTCAGAGGGGGTAACAGGGTGAGGCTGCACACCTTCTTGTTTTGTTGGAAGAAATTCAAAATTTAAATACATTAAAACAAATATGAATAAATGCTCCCCTCATTTTTGAAATACCCTAGATCCTTCCCTAGACATAAATAAACTAACGGGCAAAAGAAACGATTCCAAAATAAGAATAAAATATTATGGATATTTGGATATATTGTTTAAGATTTCTGCAGATTTAGTTTTCATCACAGCTTATGCCATTTATGTCTAGTATATATCTGTTTTGCAAATACGAATGTTATTTTCAAAGTTTTGTGTGATTTCTCAAAATTCTCTTTAAATTATCCTTGGTATCATTTCTTTTGCCTGTTAGTTTTATGTTGGTACAGTAGATATATAGAACTGTCAAGTGAAGTCAATTTATTATTTTAAACACATCCTGTGTTTTAGGATTCCTACTGAGTAACGTATACAATGTTACACCAAGTATAGTTAACATTCGCCACTCAGTTCTTGCAGCTTCTTATATCCCAGCTCGAAACGGTTGGTTGTATTTATTTTTCGTGCTTATATCCAATTAAGGTTCAAGCACACTGTCTTGGGCACACAACTCACCTTCCTGTGCTGTCTGTCCAGGATAGAGGTTAGTGTTAGTAGGAGAGATGAAACCCGCTGCCGCCACACTAATGCAGCTACTCTTATCGATAACCAGCAAAGGATATTTTATATGAACTATCCCACGGACAGAATAACACATACCACGGCCTTTGTTAAATCATGAACCACTGGTCGGTGTAAGTGGTATACACCTACCCACTGATCCCTGCAAAGCACTCACTCTGGGTTGGAGCCGACACTGAGATTAAAAATCCCATGCCTCGACTGAGATTTGACCTCAGTACATACCAGCCTCGAGACCGATAGCTTAACCACGGAGGCTGGTATGCTGGAAAGTGTTCTCCATTTCACTAATGAGACTACTACTTGCTGTAAATTTTACAGCGTGTTCTTTCCTGTTTATAATTAAACACCTACAGGATATGTTTATGGGTGCATGTTAGAATAATAAGACATTGGATTTTATAGGTGTTAGTTTTTGGAGGCCATAGCAATGAGGTTTTTATTTGAATGTTTTGTTGTTTAATATTATTCCAGCACATTGGTTAATCAATAGCTTGTTACATCCAAATTTACTGCCCCTATCATTTCTTAGAAGATTGAAATATTCTAGGGCACAATGTGAAACATTATTCTATTCTAATGTCTGTTATGCAACTTTAATTCATCCGAACCACCAATCGGTTATGGTGTGACTATTAAGGTGTGAAATTTAAGTAGCAAATCCTTCCACAACTTTATTCAAGTAAAATAAACCTTAAAAAATGTTAAGATATACAATGTCATCTAGCTGCATAGTTAATGTAACCAAACAATCAGTTACCTAGGTAACCGAACAATCAGTTACCTGGGTAAAAATCATGTGAGTCGGCTGTTGGTGACCCTCTATATTAAAAAGTTGTTTACCGCTACACTCCTAGATCTCATACAAATTATAGACTGATACTGTATTGTCACTGTTGTACACACCTTGTCCTGACTTCCTGTTAGATGTATATCAATGGCAGAATGGGGTGGGGGGACAGGGGTCTGGCACTCCTAAATTTGGCGATTTAAATAAAAAAAATTAGAATTATTATTATTATTATTATTTTTTTACATTAAAGAATCCGAGGAATTGTGACCATATTATTGCCCCCCACCACACCAAATGTGTTTTCTGGATCCGCCACTGTATATGATTCATATGCTTTCATGTCAAACTCACTGGACTAGCTCACCTTCTCTCTGTTAACTGTTAAATCAAGTGACATGTAATAAAAGAAAACACAGACACTTTTATTATTATTTTTTTTATGGAATGGAATTTGTTGTGCATGACATGTTGAAAGAGAAGAGTAATCCAGTCATTGGACATTTAATATTAGAGTGATGTTTGATTGCCATCTGTTTACTATTTGTTGACAATCATATATTTAATGTGTGTTTGAAATATGATTTTCTTATGAAAATCAAGCCAAATTTAGTATGCAGTTTAATATCTGTCATATGTTTAAAATACACATATTTTATTTAACATTGTTTAATATAAAATTATATTGGTTAAACTGTTTGACATGTAAATGTTAAACAAATGTACTTACCTGGTACATTGTATTCAACGCTTAAACAATTAAGAAAATGTCCAAGGCAAAATAAATGCTGTGGAGAAATAGTGTCCACAGCATTTTCCATGGCAATTTTAGACATTATTTTTAATAATAAGAAGAAAAAATAAACCTTGAAAAAAAAAGTCTGCAGCAAAAAGGGGTTATTGTATTTACATGTTAAACATTTGTGGCTATACTGGACCAGGTCTGCACAAATAAAAAATCTGCATAACCAGAAAATAGGTTATGCCGAAACAAATTGCATAACCTATTCATTCATTTATTTATTCCGTTCATTGTGTTGAAAACAGGTAACAGTGTATAATGATTAACAGTATATCAACGTAAGTCATATTAAGTCTTACAACATTTAAGAGTTTACTATTTCAGTGTTCCACATTCTCAGTAAAAGTGAGGGTATTCAGACCTCCTTGTACAAAAGTCAGGGGGTATTCATACCTCCAGAGGGGAAACACTCAAAAGGTATTAGCCACTGAACAGAGCTTAAATTAACTTGAGCTTGACAGTTATAAAAGTAAAATACTAAACAATGTTTTGATCACTATGTGATTTTTACTGATGGAGTTATAACTTATAATAACTAATGTGATCAAGGATTGCAGACCCAATTATGTTCAATCTGCGGCTGAAACTTTATAAGTTATACCTCCTCAGTAAAAATGTGGTACGTGTTTATACCTCTGGCGACACATTGCCATAACGTGTTCATACTCTTTCCCTTCCTTCTTATTACATGATTTTGAACATCAGGAGGTACTATACCTCCATTTCTATGTGATGTGGAACACTGCTATTTAAATAAAACTCATATAACCAAAATAGAGGGAAATATATAAATTTTAAATTGTGTGTGGATATAAAAATCTCTGAATGGCGGCAGCTGGTATGATATTGATCATTTATTTCGCGGATCTAGATCAAACTTTTAATATCAATCAGTCCCATTGAGATCAGCCATTATGTGAACTTGCAGAGATGAAACAGATACACACGTTTACAGAAAGTCTCCATGGTGATTTGTCTTCACGTTTTATTATCATTATGAATGTGTTTCCGTAGAAATATTTTATTTTGAAGACTAAAAATACAGTCTTTTCTCTTTATAATAGCATATGATATTGTTATATATGATAAAATTTGCTATTACAAAGATTCAGAATCCAAGTGTTTTAAGAGTTTGTGGTGGCATAAGAATGTCTCTAGGAATTTCTTTGGAAAAATATGTTAAGAAAAAAGTCACTTCCAAAATTGATATTTTTTGTAAAAAGTATGTGACTTAACTGTAGTTTGGTTGTTTTTTCCATGTAGAGGTAATATACTCAACTAAAAAAGAAAGTTTGCATGTAATCAATAGTCATTTATTTCATAAACCAGACATCATTCATGACAGAAATTCTGGAATTATATAATCACACTATTTAGGAGGAGGTGTGTGTGCAATAATATCTCAAGTTGTTTGCTGTCAATGAACCATTACTGTGATTACCCCATGAAACAAAAAATATTTCAACATGCATACTTTCTTTTTTGGTTGAGTACTAATATATATTACATGTAGGCCGGTCATTATCTAAATATTCTATAATTATTATAATGAATGGGGATATAAAAAAATTTTTAAGTTGTTTTGTATAATCACTTAAGTATCTGCCCAGACTAATGATATTCCCTAAAATGGTGATATTTCTACTTTAATTTAACTTATTTTCCACAAATATTTTATTTTGAATGTAAAAAGTAATTAAGTAAAATTATTGTGTAAAAACAATTAATACACAGCATGTGGTATATCTTTTGTTATCACATTCACACTGGCAGTTGGTCTATTATCTGATGTATACAGGTGTTATATCCACATGCATACAGGTGTTTCCCACAAATACTAAATTAATTACATGTACAGTATGAAAATGTTTATGTAATACTCAGCATGTGATAAATGTTGTTATCACACCCTGCTGGCAGTATTTTTTTTCTTTCATAAGTTTAACTATGTTACAACACTCATGTAGTTGTATTCTTATTGGAAGTATTCCAGAATGATTATTATTATTAATAAAAACATTTTTTACTACTAATAATGTTTTTTAGCTAGTAATTACATTTTTTTAGCTATTAATTATGATTTTAGCTACTAATTATGTTTTTAGGTAGTAATTGTTTTTAGCTAGTAACTAGGTAAATTGTTGTATAATACTCAGCATATAAAACCACTTACCGGTATATATATATATATATATATAATACACTGTAGAGTTCTTTCCTCAGTGTGTACAGTCTAGTGACCTAGATAGTTTATTTTTGCTTATTGAAGACTTTTTCTAGGACACAAACACAATGTTTACAAGTCTGTTTGTATGTAACTGCACTGCTTTGCTGTTACAAGAATGTGAACCCTGCTGAAACGTGACCATCGCTGTTTCCTTTCTTAACTATGTTTATTAAGATTTCAGGTTGTTTTTTTTCTTCCTGAGGCTGATATATATTAAAATACTTGTAAAATGTATGTGCACTATTTATGCAGTTTAACATTAGCTACCAGTTTTAATGAGATTTTTTTTTCAATGTTTATTTAAACAATTGTTTCTATTTACCGGTATTATTTAAATTATATATTACCAGCTGGGGTTATCCCAGCTATATCATTGGCTAAAATAGTTGACTGACATGCATTATTTTCCATTGTCATTGGGTGATACCACAATTGTGATTTGATCATAAAAGAAAAAGTTGTTTATTTAAATTAATTAATTTGATATAAAAAGGCTATTCATATTATAAATTGAAACTTTTGCACATTTTTATATTTTCCGTCACATTCGTATTGTAAGTGCTCATTATTAGAGACATTAATAAGAAAACACACCTTATTCAATGTTGGACCCTAGTCTTTACTTCCTAATCAAACATGAGTGAGCACAAATTAGCAGTTTTATAGGTAAACATGAACATGTTAAATGATTTATCTGGTGCATGCGTACCTGATACATATTCATGCATTTAAACAATCTGTTGGTGCCAGTAAACATATAGCTGCTATTAGTACAAGTTGTAACTCAATTAAAGGTAGTAGTAGTTTCTACACTGAAGATTCTGATAGTCTGTCATTTCTTTTAGACCTACTGGCTACAACAATTTGTAGTAAATTTGGAATGAAAATAAGGAGTGGGATTTAGGTATATATTAGCCCAAAATAATGTATTAATTCATCTCTGTGTAGTCCTGTTTATCAGAAGAGCAAGTGGGTTTATAGAAATGTTTGTAACATAAGGGGGTGCGACAACCATAATTTTTTTAATAACATATATATATATATATATGCATGCAGACAGACAGACAGACAGACAGACAGATATATATATACATACATAATAATAATATTGAGGAAACCCATGAAAACCTCCCTAATGTATGTGTTTGAAGAGTATTGAAAGCTTGGTGTTTTTTTCTCACTTGAAACCAAATATCAGAATGACCATATCTGACAATTAAAGGTACTGGATACTGATTGACTGGTTTGTTAGAAAAACACAATTACTGTGGCGATAATTTTATCTGGACATGGTGATAACATAAATAGTTTGATGATTGTGAGTGATAACACACAGCTGCTGTTTGTTTACAAGTGTTCAAGTTGTGCCTTGATTGTTGTCTTAAATCTAGAGCATGTTGGTATACCAGTCTTCCAGGAACTATTTTGCAGGTTAATTGATTTTCACATTTTTTCAGATGTACATATCTCTATTTTTAGCAGTAGGCCTTTTTATTGCTTGGTTTACTGGAGGAAAACAACTGTTATTTAAAAAAAGAACCTGCAATATTTTCAGAATAAAGTTATGAAGTAAACATTATACATGGTAGTTTTTTTTTTTACAATATACATGTAGATTAGCATTGAAATTTTATAATACTTACTCTTTTATAGATTGGGAGGGAATTTTTTAAAAATATTTTGCTATGCAATGTTAGAGGTAAAAACAACAACAAAGCCAAAAAAACATTTTCTTTTTGTTTCCCTTTCATGATTTGTTTGGGTAACAACTAACATGATCTTTGCAATTTCTCAAATATAGAGCTAACAACAACAATAACAAAACCCTTCAAAAACAAAGAAATTTAATACTTACCTTTACATATGCCTACATGTACCTTCAGTATAAAACTTGACTATTTTGGCCAAAATCCAGTAAAAATACATTCAGCTATATTAAATAGAATATTTAAGTGTTGTCAAATAATAACTTCCTTATTTTTTTTTTTTATGAGAATCAAGTTTATATCTTACACGTTGTTGTCAAAATTAATAACATGTTTATTCATTTTGTGGGAAATAATAATTTTGTTTGTTTGTTGCCTAATAAAATGTTTATCTTATTTCCTGAGAATAAGCAGACATATAATATTTTCTCTTCAGTATGATCACCCATAAACATGTGTTCATATTTTATACTTGACTAAAACTGTTATGACTAAATACACAAATATTCTCTACTGCTGTGTATCCACTTGATCAGAACTTATTAGGTCTGCATTATTGAACTACTTTGTAGGAGTGTATTAAGCCGGATATGATTAATTTTGTGGTATGAATCAGCAGGCTTTAGTATGGATAATTAAATGCATGTGTGTATATATATATATATACAGTCAAACCTTCTCAGTTGGTCAACACTACTACAGGATTCTGTCCACAGTGGTTGGTATTGTATTGGTCGGCCCAAAATGGCATTATGATGTTCTGCTTTCTAGCACTGTCCCTGTCATCATACTGCAAGCCACAACTTATAATCACGGTCATAAATCCGGGGTATGGGTGTTATGGATAGGTGGGACACCTAAGTAATAATTCCCCCCACTTTGTGATTCAAAAAATTGAAATTAAAATGCCTAAATAATCTTTACTGGTATTTCTCTTTATTGTATCAATGTAACACTTAACCTTTTCATCGTAATGTAAATATGCCGAAGTACACAGGGGGTCTATAAGTATAATGGCATTATTCCTGGGGGCAGGGATGAGGGGGAGACACATTCTCTCCACTTTAAGGACAGGGGCATGGTCTGTAACCCCCACTTACAGGAAGCGATTTTCATCCTTGCTTATAATACTATCTCGCTGTAATAAAGTCAAGAATTTAACTAAAGTCTGCCAAATCCATGCTGTTTAACATGTTGTGTTTTTTTCCATTACTCATTAATGTGTAGGCAGAACCATCATACTGGAAACCTTTCTTCATCAGGCCACCTTTCCGTTCTGCCACATCTATATTGCACCATATGACCTGAATTAAGCAGCCACCATAATAATTTCCAAATGGGCCCATCCCTGTTTTTACAAATCTATTCTTATGACTTGTACTAAATGGGCAATACTTATCTAAAAATTCTATCTTTGATTTCTGCACAATCAAAGTTCGATATAACTTGTATTATAGAGCCACCTGTCTTAACAAGCCACATATGGATCTATTTTGTCCAATCTGATCTCGTACTAAATAACTGGTATTAGGCACCTGTCTTAAGATGACAATTTTCTAGTCTTCCAAATCTAATCTTGTATCATATGATTTGCATTAACAGTCACCTGTCTTAAGATGACATTTTTCTAGTCTTCCAAATCTAATCTTGTATCATATGATTTGTATTAACAGTCACCTGTCTTAAGATGACATTTTTCTAGTCTTCCAAATCTAATCTTGTATCGTATGATTTGTATTAACAGTCACCTGTCTTAAGATGACATTTTTCTAGTCTTCCAAATCTATTCTTGCATCATATGATTTGTATTAACAGTCACCTGTCTTAAGATGACATTTTTCTAGTCTTCCAAATCTAATCTTGCATCATATGATTTGTATTAACAGCCACTTGTCTTAAGAGGCCACATGTTATCGCAAAAGTGGCTGTTTAAAGCAGGTCAATGCCCATTCATTGTATATGTTTACTGACACAGTTTTGTGTAAATGAAAGCTAAGGTCATGAAGTATGAGATCTTGACATCACCTTTTGTCAGGTGAACCTATAGTATGTGCAGTGATCCCTCAAACTTGTCCTTTGTTCAAGTACAAACATACCAGTACAATGAGAAATGTCACCTCCATTACTCCAGTTCTGATGATAATTCAAATAAACCAGAGTTCAGCAGCCCAAGGCTACTAAAAAATATTTTTTGGTAATCTATATAACTTCAGTACATCTTGTTAGGAGCTCAGTGAGTTAGCAAATAAATAATTAATATGCAGAACAGTGTAATAAACCTTGGACCTTTAAAGTTTAATAAAAACATTCTTCTTTTTAGCATTTATAAATTTATGGTCACTCTGTAGAATATTTTTTATTTATTTTGGTCTCTCTGAAAGTGTTGCTATGTTACCACAGACAAACAGGGTTTTTGCCAGAGGGTAAAATGAAAATTCAGTACCTTTAAATTTTCTCTGAGGGTACCACACTGTACCCTCAGATTGTAGGGATAATGTTTTTTAAAGGTTCTTCAAGGAGCCAGAGACAACAAAGCCAGCATCAATAATCAGTTAGACTGTTAGTATACAACAG
>JAULBS010125188.1:0-13834 GCA_032355785.1 Symmetromphalus regularis | reverse complement strand
ACAAGTTTTATTTCAAACAAAATGGGCTATGTGTCATGTGCTATTCAAGACTTAGTCAAGAATTAACTTTTAAAAGGGTTATGCAACTTTCCTGTTTTAAAAATATTTATGTCATGATACCATAGCCATGCCAATCAATGTGTGTTTGTCAGCCTGTAATAATTAGCCTATATTTGTCTGTGTGTGTGTGTGTGGGTGTGCATATAAAAGGAGAGAAAATGACTAGGCCTATCCCTAAAAATATCTTGTCAACTTTATTATCTGTTCCATGTTTAATACTAACTGGTCTTATGGTTCATTCATTGTTGCTGCTATATTTATATAATTATAATTTGTTTTGTAAATCTGTCACTTCTTCCTGTGGTTGGGACAGATTACAAAAAATGTAAACAGGGATTATTTGAAGAAAACAAAAATGTTTAAAATATAAATGGTATATTAAGCTCAGAAATACTTTTGTGTGATTCCTTGACCACGAAAACATGGAATTAGACACCAAGATCATGATCCTAGGTCATCTAGTACTTGAGGTTACGGTGGTTTTAAATACGAAATTCGGCAAAATGCACATTTAGTTTTTTAATTAAAATTAAGATTTTACGAAATGCGCTGGGTTTTTTTACGAAACTATTTGTAACAGTGAACTCTAGGGAACAACAACTATACCGTATTAATTATTTTCTATTTTATTCATGCATCCTAGGCGAAAAAGGATAACAGTTTTGGAAATAGAAAAAATGTCTTATGTCCCTTTTTTTCATCACTTTGTTAAATAATAATTTGAAATACTACGTACTCCGAAACACACTTGTTAAAAAAAACCAGGGTATAGTGGACATTTTTATTAAACTATCGATTTAATGGAGGTTTTGGTCTACTGATTTCTATACAAAATCACAACAGGCCATGTGCTCTTGCCAACCAGAGAATTATTGCATAACTTGTCACATGACTGTGACGTAGCTCTGCACCGTGTCTATATATACATTGAATGACATTCACATGGATATATCGACATATAATAACACATTGGCAGACAAATAATTATTATTTTTATCTGTTTTACAGTGGAAATCAAAGTGGTTTTCTGTGACAAGATATTGTGCTAAATATAGTATTACTGCCGAGTAACGTTTTACCGTATTTTACAGAGTATGTCCAAATGCTATAGACAAATTTGAACATGGATTTGAGATTAATGTTTTAATTAAATGTTTTTAGTATTATCTTTATACAAATTCGCTAATAAATACAAGCAGATTTTACAAACCTACCACATGTGAAATGAAAGAATTTATAATATTATATATATATTACCTTTATCTTCAAACACTTTCAAATTTGTAGAATGGATCTCTATTTGTAATTGTATTCAAAAGATGGCTCAGGAGAGGTGAATTGTAATTAATTCAATACATTATGTTTTATCACAGAACATTTATAATTTATTTTATTGCTTTACAAACTGTGTAGTATCTTTGTTGCAGTTATGAGTACACGACAACGCACCATTTTTTTTTAACCCTTTATAAATGACTATCTCAGTATTTGAAAGTGTTCTACGATAAAGATAAAATGGTGTGCTAATCAATATCATGTGATACGATTACAATGACATGGCTAATTGTACAGAGTCGGTCCATAACGATGACAACAAAACAGTTACTTGATCATTTTAACACTTGTTTTTCCTCCTTTTTTTTTATTATACCTGGTACATTTAATGTGTCAACTTTCAAGACTTGAAAGAACGTCATTTGAAAATTATGAAACAATGTCTAAAATATGAACAGTCGGAAAATTATCATCACTACGTAGTTTCGGTTCACTAGCCTCTTCCAATTTTTGCACACGGCACGTGTTTTCTATTACCGAGAAGCACGTGGTAATCGATTGTATTTTGTAAGTTTTATAAGTTCACCTCATATAATCATTCTAGAACAAATAAAACTTCATGCATTTTTCTTTATTCTGCAACTATGCTATATTGCGAATAATGAGTTGCTATTTCTTCTTCAAATAGCGGGATTTGTTCTGTTTTATTTTATTTAAATTATTATTTACAAAACGACCTATTTTGCGGAAGTGAAACTGTAAGCCATACCAACAACAATTATTTATTGTTTGAATTTAACGAAAAATAAATATCTTTAATATTATTTAAATACAAACAATACAGGCCCGTACACAGGATTTTCTTTAGGGGTGTGTGTTTGTGAAGGCCCGAAAAATGTTTTAACGTTATTCTAGTAAATTAACGTCAATCCAAATTTGCATTTATGGACTTTGACAGATTTAGGGGGGAGCGTGCGCACCCTGCGTACAGGCCTGCAATAATTAATTGTAACTGCGACTGTTTTAACCGCGGCTTGTTTAAAGGTGTGGTTATGTATGGACGATGAGGCTTACATATTACTGCATGTAATTACCCGGAATATGCGGTAACAAAAAATTACGAAGTTTCACTAAGACCAACTCACTCTGAAATTATGTATTACGTATTGCTAGTGGCGGACACAGGATTCTTTTTTAGGAAATGGGGTAGAGGTGGTTATTTTACGACATTTTTTCCCCCCATTTTAAAGGCAATTTCCTCTTTAAATGAAGTGAAAAATCTTTTCTTAGAAAACCAGGAAGGGTGGGAAGGGGGGGGTAACCTCCCTAACCCTCCTGGGTATCTGTGAATTGTAAGGTAACATGTATACGTTTTGCAGGACTTATTGAATTTTAGAAAAAGATTTATAGTGAGGTTTTATTTCTTTGTTTTGATAATAAATGCTATAGAAATGGGATAACAAAAATCTCCCTCCCTATAACTTTTTATTACATTCAATGAACCCATCCCCAACAGCTTTACATTGCCCCTATTATATGTATCATATGTGCGACATAATTAGCATGAAGTCAATTGAAATAATGACCAAGTATTGTCACATGTTTGGTACACATTATAACTGCGCAATAAAATCGATTCGTCAAAACATTGAAACAATAATGTGTGCGTCAATGCGGACGTCAACAAATTCGCATACACTAAAACACTCAGGTAGTCTAACATCGTCACTATCCAACATGTTTCTGATAAAAATTAATGTCGCCGCTGTTGAAATCGCATATATTGGCATAAATTGTTGGTAATAAAATAACATAAATAAGCCCATTCATTGTGGGATCTATGGTACTTGAAGTTGAACCATTTCATTCTTGTGTCGCATGACACACAACATGTCGGGAAAGGTTTTCAATCGGCTACCAATATTTTCGTGTTAGATAGTTTCTATCATATAAACTGCACTCTTTCTACACAAGGATCACTTATAATTATGAGATTTAGTAGTGTAATTTACGAGTTGTTACTAAAAAGGGTCAACAGTATGGACACACAAAAAACACCCCGTTTCCTGGTAGTCTGGTCCCAATTTCGGAAAATGTATTATGTACGGGCATTTTTTAAGATTTGGTCCAACATACTTTTTAAGTATGATTTCATGGCGCTGATTACGAAAAAGTATGTTGGCCATCTGAAAAATTCCATTGTATGGTCAAAAATGGTGGGAAACAAAATGGCCACCATATGTTTATAAACCAAGAATAAAATTAGCTTTACATCGTTTTTAATTTCGTTATTTTGTGTTACACACATTAAAATCTGTTTAACATATGCAATAAACAACATGAAAAAAAGAATGTGTACTAGTGGACATAAAAAAAACAAGAAGGCCGCCAATTTATGAGCAGTAACATAAAGAAAAGTAGGTCCCAATTTCGGAAAATGTGGTATGTACGGTCATTTCTTTTTCGGATTTTGTCCAACATACTTTTTAATATGATTTCTGGGAGCAGATTACGAAAAGTATGTTGGCAATCTGAAAAATTCCATTTTATGGTTCAAAAGGGCGGAAAACAACATGTTTATAGAATGTAAAGCAAGAATAAAATTGGCTTCACATTGTTTTATTTTCGTAATTTTGTGTTACACGCATTAGAATCTGTATAACATATGTAATAATTAACATGAAAAAAAGAATGTGTACTTGTGGACAAAACACCAAGATGGCCACCTATTTATAAGCAGTAATACGAGGGAAATTAGGTCCCAGTTTCGGGAAATGTGGTATGTACGGGCATTTCTTATTAGAATGTTGTCCAAGATACTTTTTGATATGGTTTAAGGGCACTTGTTACCAAAACGTATGTTGGCAATGTGAAAAAGTCTGTATTATGGATCAAAATGGCATAAAAATGGCCGCAATATGTTTAAAAAGCAAGAATAAAATTGGCTTCAAGATGGCCGAGAATGTTTTTCTTTTAGGTATTATTTTAAAATAAAGTTCTCTACATACATTGCGGACTTATATCTATCATCATTCAAGAATATTTTAATATTTGTTTTAACACTTAACCCTCAGCACAGCACCCCCGCTCCCCGAAGAAAATCAAACAAAAAACACCCATCTGTAATTGGGTAAAGTGAGAAAGTAGAGTTAAAAAATATATATTTATTACTAACCAATTTTTTTTTTATTATAAAAATTAGTTTCTTTAGTGTTTTATCCCTCCTTGATTGATTAAATAAAAATAGTCTGAATTCAATGGGAATATTTACGTCATGTCACTGGCTTCCTACAATGCATATGAGACTAGCAGGTGTATCTATCTATCTCAATGTCGAGTACTGAGCTGGTGAGCATGCTTTTGTCGCATTTACAAAATGTCTACATTTTAAACTTGCTTTCTTGCACTTGCATTTAAGTGTTCTGCATCCTATTTGGAACTGACATGAAATCATTTTTAGGCAAGCTTTATGAATTGGGGATCTTTTCATCAGAACATTCATTTGAATACCAGATTATAAACGAACCTCCTGTCAGTAGAATCTAAACAGAATCTGCTTACATTTCATGCTTTGAGAGGATTTGACTCCACTTTATATCATATCCAAGAAATTAGCTTTCAACGTTTTGAAAGGGAATGCAGTTTTGTTAGAAGGACTTAGAGAAGGGAATGTTACAGATGACAAAGCGGAAGGCTGTAAATGAGATATTTGCAAACTCTATGGTTGACATTGTTAACAAAGTCCGCACCATTTGTGACTATCATACATTTATTGGATATTTTCTCCTTTTTAAAGATAGATATTAAGCAAGTGTTTAATATTACGTGTTGGTTATTTCACTTAAATTGACGTTTAAATAGTTTCCAAAGTTTCTCATAGACTAGAGTTAACTTTAAAATAAGTTTTATTTCCTGTTTGCCAGGAAGTCACTTTATATCCAGTGAATAGTACTAGTAGCACGTTGTGGGCTCTTGTACGTTGTTTACATTTGACCTACTTACTGTCGCTGGAAATTTGAACTTGCGCTTAAAAAATATAGTGCCTATTTTATTGTTGTTTTACAATTAAAATTTGTATGAAGATATGTTAAAGAATCTGTACATTCATCTATCTTTATAGTTTTCAAGTATATTTAATTGTTTATACCAAGTTTGTCTAATTACTTGGTGCAAGAATATGATAGTTTTTTTCTGTAAAAAGGTCATGGTAGAATTAAAAGATAGGGAAGCGTTAAAATTTAAATGCATCATCATCTAAAGATGACTGATTCTGTAGTTTTCCCACTTAGGCCCATGAGGTAAATATATAAACTTGTATTATTATACACACAAATATTATGTTTGATATAACGTTAAATGAGTTGAAGCCTCTAATTTTGATGAAACAGATGTTTTAAAGAGACGCTGTCAAAAACGGTGTGGTCAAAAAATCTGTTATTCTTTGAGCGTTAAATTTGACATGTTGTAAGGTGTTAATACATGTTTAAGGTGCATTATACAATTCTCTAAATTTGCAGTATTATATTTACACATATAATTATTACTATTAGTAATACAATTAATTATTATTTCCATAAATTTACATAATAAATATTTACATAATAAATAATAAGTAAGTATAATTACTATTTGCATAATACATTTGCAGTGTTTTATTTACATTTATTTAATAGTATAATTACTATTTCCATAATAATTTGTCACATTTATTAAAGTAGAAATGTCACGTGAGTATATAAATGTAATATTTCATATATATTATATAGTCAGCTGTCTAACAATCAGTATTTGTATTTGTTATTCAGAACTCACGGTATATTGTCAAAAGAAATGGAAAATAAAACAGTATATCAGTAAAATCCATGTTTACCTGTCTTAATCAAGTGGGATACTGACACATTAAGATGGCAGATGAGTTCATTACAAAGTGGGGTAACACTACCAATTTTAACATTTGAAACATCTCAGCAATTTCTGGTTAGATTTTAACTCATTCCAAAAGCTGTGTTGTGCCAAATGTCACGTGCTGCTCCAGGTTTATTCGGAATATCTTGGCCGATTAGAAATGGTTCATAGATGTTCTGAGGACATCTGAGTATATTAAACTCAAATTTAATTGCATTTTGTTAAACATCCATAAGGGATTTTGCTTTAATAAATAAATTTTAGCAAATATGATATTGATATTAATTTTTGATAATTATAATTATAATAAAATAATAACTGCCGACCATAAAAATATATTATACAAATAATTATCTGACACCCCTTTTTTATGTGGATTAGTCTGACGTCAACAGAAAATCACTTACGGCAGTCAAAGTAATATCACTTCAAAATAAAAAAACAATAATTTCGATTGCCATTCAAACAATATCATACCATTTTACACAGTAAATTATGCCAAAAATAGGACTTTTTTTTTCTAAAAAAATCAAGGTTAATGAGGTAAGATACATATTTTGTTTTTAATTCACCCGAATGCATGACATTATGTAAACTAGAAAAAAACAGACTATAGCTGTTCAATGCTTCGTATAGTTAATCATCTATTTGTATAAAAAATCAAGAAATGATTTTAGATGATGACTTGTAGACATATAGAATTACCTTTCAACATATATTTTTGATTACTACATTTAACTGCAATTGTTTAAAACTTGGTTTTGAAATATTCCACTAATTCGCAGTTGGCCTAATCTTGCTTTGAACATCCACGCCCAGGTCTCTCTAATTGCCGTTCACATGTTTAGTTTTGTTGAACACATTTTTCATACATGAATTAAACTGTTAACATATTACTTATTAGGTGAATCAAAATGAAATGAGTCAGCTGAAAAACCTTTGCTGATACCACTAATGTACAGCTTCAGTGGTCTAGTGGTAGGATATTGGACTCTCAAGCTGAAGACTGGTTTAAAACCTATCAGGCAGGTTCACACTGACTACGAGTCAGAATAACCAAATAGCTGATGATTAACAAATCAATGTGCTCTAGTGTTGTTAAAAACAAAAAACAGAAAAATAACCAAGGAAAAAACATTAATAAATGTGTTACACAAACATTTGATTCTCAGAAGTCTGTGCCACATCCAGTTTTAAATAATTTTAATGTAAGACAACTAGATAATACACGAACAAGTCTGTCAACATAAAGGAGTATTTGGATCATCTTTCTTTCTTGTAGGAGCCACTGGGTTGTCTTCTCGTACATCATGTCGTTTTTGAATAGCTTTTAACAAATATCCTTTCATCATTTTACAGTCTTCTGCAGTCACTTCAAACTGTTCACTCCACACTGTTTTATTAAACATAATCTTTTTTGATTCAGGGCTGGCACAGAACTTCAAAACGTTCTCTTCAACGGTGGAAAAATGTTTAACTTCATTGAAAAAATCAGGAGTCTGTTCACGAATCTTTTGCCAAAATGTTTTGTTAAAATGATCATAAAGTTTGTAATCAATCGCACTCCACTTTTTATATATCTCAACATTTTCTTTGGAAGGTTCCTTGAGTTTTGTGGGATACTGTGCAACATTTGCAGTCCAATAAATAATGTCTCTGAAAGACCAGCACATGATTCGTTTCAGTAGAATCAGAGATTCTTGAAAGTATTCCATAATCATAACTAGAATAAATTCCTTATGTATCTGTTGAATATATTTCTTCACAGCAATCTCATCAGTTGTGATGTTCTCTCTGCCTGACGGAAAACCTAATGGCATTCCCATACAATGAGACAACATATTTTTAGTAATGGAAAAGTTATTGGGGATACAGTACCTTAAAGATGAAGCAGCACTGCTTTTATAAATGAGTTCATATTTACCAAGGTTGTGTAAATATTCTGTGATAGGATCTTCACCACTCACTTTGGCAATGTTTTTAAGATTGAAATAGGTAAACAGAGATTTGAAATGACTATATGGTTCTCGGATGATGGTTAGGTACAAAGTGTCTTCTGGCATCAAGGCTTTCATTATAGACTTGTTGTAAACAGCATGTTCCATAATAATATTGAATGGTCTTTTCGAAGGTCGATAATCATATTCTGTCATTTGAAAAGGCCATCCTAGATAAAGCTTATCCTGAATAGGAGTGACAAAGGTTAAATTACGAATATATCCGTATCGGCGAAAAACAGTTCCAAGAGTTTCTGTAGCACATTTCATACACTTAATAAAAACAAAATTCTTTTGCTCTTTACAGTTCCCATGTTGAATTTGTCTCTTTATCGGTATAAACAAATTATTAATTGAGTCTTTTTCATCAGAAGTACTGGAAACATTTGTTTTTCCCGCCAAGGATAAAGAAACCACAAAACATATAATGCTAATAAGTGTAGCTACAAGAATTAATTTTGAAGATGTTTTCCTAAAAATGATTTTCACGATCGAAAAACAGAAACAATGCATCATAATTAGAGACAGTTATAATGCAATTGATGGAAAATATTAGATTCCATATGGAATTAAAAATATGCTGGTTTAGATGCAGTGCCAGACAAGATTTGAGATAAAATTCAACCTCATTTAAATGTCTATTTAAACAAAGTATGCATACTCACTGAAACGTTATTTAAATCTCTATAATAAATATTCCAATAATGATAATCCAAATTGAAAGTTAGATTCTACACAATAACCACAGTCTTGTTACACTTATTTGTACTAACACTTTCAGTAAGTTACAGAAACATCTTTTAAAGCAGAACAATAATAAAAAGATTGTTAACAAAATACATAATCATAAAATGATACTAACAACTACCATTTGAAGTCAGTATTTCCTGAAGCAACAAATCTCAAGGAAAATTCACACACATGCTTTGAAAATAATCACACACATGCTTTGATCCAATAATAATTCTCAGTAATGTTGAGATTCAATCCAAACCGAATGCATTTATTATCAGTACTGTAATAAAACACACATTACGTCCTTAGAATGCCTTATCTTCACAACTGTTGCAGTGGGATATCATGAGATATTTATATTACCACCAACTGAAACCTTACACACACTCCTGTGACATCCCATGTTATCTTTAGAACACTTAAACAGCTGGTGTCATACTTTTCAAATGTCTTTTTCTCTTTCTGTAACCATGTAAACAATAAATATATTTCATTTTTATGCTAAGGGTCATATCTGTTGTGAATGAACAACAGATCTTTTCACAGCTGTACTGACCTTTTCAAAGCATGTCATATAAATTATGTGTGCTATGTAAAGACATCTATTTTTGTGTAGAGGAATCGTTACTTTCATTCATTCACTGCCTATTGAAAATGCCCACTTCGCACTAACGTCTGACAAAAGGGTGGAGTTATTATTCAGTTGGAGACCAGCAATCAACTTATGCCTAAAAGATTAACAAAAGCTATTTTTCCAAGAACATACTGAAAAAAATTAAGATTTTCTAGATATTAAAGTTGTTGGTTTTCATTACTAATTTTTTTTGTCCTCTACCAAATTTAGATTCTGAAAATATTATGGTTGGCCTTTTTTCTAGGTATGACAGGGTGCCTAGAAACATCACTTTTATTTTTAAGTCTTATCAATCAATCATTTTTATAAAATACACAATCCGGGGAGTGAGGTTTCATTCTTTTCGAGAATGCCAGGATGATGTATTAAGAGTAAATATGTAACCTTAACTTCTATGTGTAGAACTTTCAGAAAATCATTTTTTAAACTTTTGCTATATTTAATCTTTAAAAGTCACAGTAAGGTGCAAAAAACCTATTTGGTTTTTGGTTATGAACATTACCAAGTTTTGTTTTTGGTTACTGACATTACCTAGCTTTATTTCAGATTACTAAAATTACATACCTTTATTTCTGGTGATTGACATTATCTAGGGTGTTTTTTCTGGTTACTGACATTGCCTAGCTTTATTTTAGGTTACTGACATTACCTAGCTTTATATCTGGTTATTGACATTACCTAGGTGTTTTTTTTGGTTACTGATTACCTAGCTTTATTTTAGGTTACTGACATTACCTAGTTTTATTTCTGGTTACTGACATTACCTAGTTTTATTTCTGGTTACTGACATTACCAAGTTTTATTTCTGGTTACTGACATTACCTAGTTTTATTTCTGGTTACTGACATTACCTAGCTTTATTTTAGGTTACTGACATTACCTAGCTTTATTTCTGGTTACTGACATTACCTAGCTTTATTTCTGGTTACTGACATTACCTAGCTTTATATCTGGTTACTGACATTGCCTATCTATATTTCTGGTTACTGACGTTGCTTATCTTTATTTCTGGTTACTGTCATTACCTAGCTTTATTTCTGGTTACTGACATTGCCTATCTTTATTTCTGGCTACTGACATTACCTAGCTTTTATTTCTCGTTATTTACATTGCCTATCTTTATTTCTGGTTAGACATTATCTAGCTTTATATCTGGTTACTGACATTGCCTATCTTTATTTCTGGTTACTGACGTTGCCTATCTTTATTTCTGGTTACTGACATTGCCTATCTTTATTTCTGGTTACTGTCATTACCTAGCTTTTTTTCTGGTTACTGACATTAACCAGCTTTATATTTGGTTACTGACATTACCTAGTTTAGTTTGTGGTTACTGACATTGTCTATCTTTATATCTGGTTACTGACATTGCCTATCTTTATTTCTGGTTACTGACATTGCCTATCTTTATTTCTGGTTACTGACATTAACCAGCTTTATATTTTGTTACTGACATTAACCAGCTTTATATTTGGTTACTGACATTACCTAGTTTAGTTTGTGGTTACTGACATTGCCTATCTTTATTTCTGGTTACTAACATTACCTAGCTTTATTTCTGGTTACTGACATTACTTAGCTTTATTTTTGGTTACTGACATTACCTACATGTAGCTATATTTCTAGTTACCAACATTACCAAGCTTTGTTTCTGGTTATCAACATTACCAAGCTTTGTTTCTGGTTACTGATATTACCAAGCTTTATTTCAGGTTACTGAAATTACCTAGCTTTATTTCTGGTTACTGACACTACCTAGCTTTATTTCTGGTTACTGACATTACGTAGCTTTTTTTCCAGTTACTGACATTACCCAGCTTTATTTCTGGTTACTGATATTACCTAACTTTATTTCTGGTTACTGACATTGCCTATCTTTATTTCTGGCTACTGACATTGCCCATCTTTATTTCTGGTTACTAACATTGCCTATCTTTATTTCTGGTTACTGACATTACCCAGCTTTTTATCTGGTTACCGACATTGTCTAGCTTTATTTCTGGTTACTGACATTATCTAGATTTCTGGTTACTGACATTACCTAGCTTTATTTCTGGTTACTGGCATTATTTAGATTTCTGGTTACTGACATTGGCTATCTTTATTTCTGGTTACTGACATTATCTAGATTTCTGGTTACTGACATTATCTAGATTTCTGGTTACTGACATTACCAAGCTTTATTTCTGGTTACTGACATTACCTATCTTTATTTCCGGTTACTGACATTACCTACATGTAGCTTTATTTCTGGTTACTGACATTACCTAGCTTTTTTACTGCCAACCCTGTACATGGTTTAATATTAAATACAAAACACATGATTTTAAAAAACTGTTTCACAGTAGAAACTATTTAAAAGAAAATATTTTCTATCACTATACTATAAAGACCCCAAAATGATCATATGGAAATATAGTTCAAGTATCACAAAGAGTATTTTTATCTGTGAATGTAAATAGCTGTCTAGAGCATAACCTAAACTGCATTGAATTTGACTGCTACACACAAATCTATAGTACCGAGTGACACAGAATCTGGAATGATCGAATTCAAGCAGGGATCAATACATCTTAGAATTTAGATAAAACATGGCTCAATACATGTGTATCATGGATATGGGAGTATATGCATTCAGTTAATATTAATCACCATATGATACATCAATACGAGCACTTTTTTTAATTTCTGATTTATGTATTTATAATAAAGATTCCCAAGCTAGAAGATGAAATTTAAAAAAGAAAATGAATTATGATTCCATTTCAAGATATCGTTTGCATGCGCAAAATTTATTTGTTCAGAACGAACTGTTTTTAAATTTAAAAAGTGAACCTCAGTGGTCCAGTGGTAGGATATCGGTCTCTCAAGCTGAAGACTGTGGTTCAAAACCCATCAGAGGCTGGGTCAAACTTGACCATGTGTAAAAATTTCCAAATATTTGATAGCCAAAGATTAATAGATCAGTGTGCTCTAGTGGTGTCATAAAACAAAACATTAAATTAAATAAGCCTAAGTGAACAGAATATTTGACAAAAGGGTACATTTCAAAGGCTATGTTCTTCATTTTTTATTTTCTCCTGCACATATAATTGGTTCTAATACGGTTGATGTAGAAATTAAAATGTTATTCCATGATTGCAAAAATGCACATAACTAGATCTGTAATAATAATAAAACAAAAATAATGCAAACAGTGGCTGAGTGAATGCAGAAAGTATTAAATATATTTAAAAATCTTTTTAAATGCTTAAACCAACATTTTTGGAGTCAGGAAATATACAATAATAACCATTATCAGCAAATGATACCGATATTGAATTTAAAGATCAAGGGAAAAATAACCAATTCCACATCTATTATACTGTACACTGTTAATTTATTAACAGCCAAAATATCCTAAACAATCAAATAGAGGGGAAGCAGTTATTCAGATGTAATGAGTGAAGTTAAATTTTACAATGGAAATGGGGGTAACAGACAATATGCTCATTTTCCTGTAACAGACTAATGACTACTTAAAGCCTTTTTTTGTTTTGTTGTAAATACACTTTAAAAACATAAAAATATATTTATCGTAGTTATTACTTTTCGTGTACATATTTTCTCATAAACCTTCAACATTTTTTCCATGAGCAACAATATCAATATACACTTCCTTTATTCCAATATGGCACACTAAATAATTATCACACTTAACTTTCAATAGTAGGAAACCTCTGTTTTAAAGAAAGTCCCTCTCCCAAAATATTTGCAACTCATGCAACTGTAAAAGCCATTTCACTGTCAGTCACCAATGCAAATACATGAACCTTTGGTGCCAGCAATGTCATGGATACTGGCCAGCTCATGGTAAAACAAGGGGAGATAAGTCATGCTGTTTGAGAAAGACTTTAATGAGCTGTGGATGGACAAAATTTAAATGTGTAAAACATATTATAATTCTTTTTTTTATCATCTGTTTTAGTAGTATATGGGGTGTTTCAAGAAAACTCGCCTTCAGTGTCAACCAAGAGGTTAAAATTTTGACCATGTTGGATGGGTTCAAATGTTCTCAAATTCCATTGTTAGGGTCCTAGGGAATAATAAAATGATGATCGATTTTGAATACTACTCTTTATTAAAAAAATGACAGGCTCGCAACAATCAGGAAACCCTGTGGTTATGTACGGGACATACCTCACCAATATGCACCACTAGATTGGGAAAATGAGTAATAAATGCCTAC
>JAULBS010125177.1:3636-13836 GCA_032355785.1 Symmetromphalus regularis | reverse complement strand
AGTTATAAAAGTAAAATACTAAAAGATGTTTTGATCACTATGTAATTTTTACTGATGGAGTTATAACTATTATAATAGACTGAACCCCTTCCAAGCTTTTTAGTAGTCTTCCAATGTTGGTATTAAATACTGTTCAAACTTGGAGACTGTTTACACCATCTTATAGTTATATTATCTCATGACAGGTTGGATTTTCTTATTTATAGAGAAACAAATTTGACATTTGTGTTACATACATGTACACGTAAATCTTCAATGATCTCATGCACACAAACCAGAGTAAATGTATATCTAAAAAGCACTGATTACATGTACTTCTAATACATGTACAAGTATACATTTCTTCTTGGAGTGGATTGTAGCTCAAACAATAGAATGTCCACCTGTGAAACGGTCGGTCATCTGATCGATCCTTCTCATGGATCCATTTACAGTTTGGGCTATTTTCTGTTCTAACCAATGGTCCACAACTGGTTCATCAAAGGCTGTGGTATGTGCTGTCCGGTTTGTGGGAAGGTTCATATAAAAGACCCCTTGCTGCTTATCGGAAAGAGTTGCCCATGTGGAGGCAGAGGGTTTCCTCTAAATAAATATGCCAGAATGACCATATGATTGACATCTAATAGCCGATGATAAGATATAAAATCAATGTGCTCCAGAGGCATTGTTAAATAAAACAAACTTGATTTTTAAGTATACATTTCTTGAGCTGTCATGGCCAGTTGAACTTTTATAACAACGTATGTTAGGTATGTGGAACTAAATTGTCAGAAACTATTGCACAACAAAACCTGCGTCTGTTCTAGTCGGCCATGTTTTAGGATCTTGTGTGATGTATTCAGAAAACAGTTTAGATGCCGTCAGTGAAATGTGCTTTTCTTTTAGCTTAGCCTTCAGCTGGAAAACAAAAGGATGAAAATATAATTTTCAAAAAAATCTCAAGATTACACATATCATGATAATTGATATATACGTGTATTTATATTTATACATAATAATATATATATATACATGCCTGGACTAGAATCTATGTTTACAAACATGACTTAGAGCTAGACAGTATGAAACAAAGCCCCAGTAAAATCAGATAAACAGACCTAAAAATTAATGTAATAAATATGTAATATATACAATTCAGGGTTTTTACCCATGTTATTTATTGCATTAGCCCTTGAAATCTGTGGCATCAATTGGGAAAACCATTGTAAAAACTATCATTAAAATTGCTTTGTGGTAGCATCATTGAGCTATCACAAAAATATAAAATTAATAGATTATGCAGTCTGCTAATTTTCTTAAAATTGTGATTGCAGTTCCACAACAAATGGATTTAGTAACAGCAATTATTTTCTGTTCCAACCAGTGATCCACAACTGGTTCTTCAAAGGCTGTGGTATGTGCTGTCCTGTCTATGGTACTGTGCATATAAAAGACCCCTTGCTGCTTATCAGAAAGAGTAGCCTATGTGGCTGCAGCAGGTTTCTTCAAAAACATGTCAGAATGACCATATGATTGTCGTCCAATAGCCGACGATAAGATAAAAATCAATGTGCTCTAGAGACGTCATTAAATAAAACAAACTTTACTTTACTTTTAAATTAGTAACAGCAATTACGCACCATTGCAACACCATCTGAATTTCAAGGGTAGTTGCATCAGTTTATAAAATTTACAGTGTTATACTAAGAAATTGTAGTTATTAAATACACATGTATGTACACAGGCGATAGAATAAAAGAAAATGTTTGAAAATTGCTAGATGACTATACTTGTACATGCATGATAAATATTAATATTCCCACATTAGTAGGGCCTACTACATAATTACACATGTACCAGCTTTTGTTCATAGAGATCACGGGACAATCTGGGATCAAATGATGACTTTATTTTCATTATTTCAAGATCTGGTATTGTCTTCTTAATGTTGTCAATCACCCTGTAAGATATTACATACATGCATAAATAATACGAATACATGTAAGATTATAAGATATTATTGATCAATATTATATGGACGTGCACATCAAAGTACATGTAACATTGTAAGTTAAGATCTAAAATTTATCTGGTTTTATTTTAATGTTGAGAACTCGATGCACTAAAATAAAAATAAATGTCAAAATCTATTAATATACTTTTATATAGTGATGAAATGTTAATCATTAACAAGACCTCTGCCTACAGATCTACATCATACATGAGAACGGGTGTAAGCTTGTTTGAAAACAAAAATGGATATAGATTTTTTTCAATCTATGTTGTTACGAAAAATGAAATGGAACTTAAATTTTTTTTTTTAGCTATCTTGTGATCAGAACAGAGTTCCTTGGAATATGTTTGAAGTTGTGTAGATCTAATTTGAAGGCCACAAAAAAACTTTTATTTTATTTAATGAGTCGTTTAATTTGCGTTTTTCAATGGATACGTACCTTTGTTTTTCTTGAATAAAACTTTCATGATCCATGGTTTGCGTACTAGAATGAAAACTGCGTCTTGAATTTTACTGACAGTAATACTGACAGCATCAGTCCTTGACGGTAAATTTGGAATTGGCGCTTTAACCAGTTTAACCAATTGATAAATGTATTGACAATAATAAATTAATAATAGACGTCATAACGTTATAAAGCTGTCATCTGGAAGAATAAAAAATATTAACTAATAAAAATGCGGTGTGGCAATGTTACTTATAATTTATTTGTTATGAATTATGATTATGTATATAAACATTGATTTATCGATTGGTTCAATATATTTCCATTCGACAAAATGGCGGCCTCCATGAAATGTCAACAAAGTTTAACAGGTGTAATTTTGTTATAAAATGTGAGGTAAGTGAAATGATCTTTCAAGTGAATGTGTTTATGTGTCTACCTGGTAGATCTTTAAAAACTACTTGAAGGACGAAAATGTTATCTTAAAAGTTTAATAAACGTTATTTTCATTAAATAATAAATAAAATTCTGTATAATTAGACTATTAGTTTTACTCTTGTTGGACATAATTTTCTTCCTCAAATAGTAGAGAACCAGTTGCATATTTTATTGTATTGACCTGATAATTATGTGATCAGTTTTGGTGGGTATAAGCAGTAAATTGAAAAATAGCAATAGGCGTGCAACAATTCTGAAAATGAATCTTTTTTAATCAATTAATGGAGTTTCTTTTCCAATAATGTGCTAACTGAATATTTTTCCATTGTATTACGCCATTAGGCTTCTAAGCTCAGGCAACATAACAAACAACGACCATCAAAAATCAACATTGAGAACTAGGGGTTCAACGACACGGACAAAACTGTATTACGATATATTGCAATGATCATTTGTAAAGTCTTCTGTGTATACATACTCATGTATCAGAATAATTTTATATTGATTTTGTTTTTCAGGCTATGAATCATCGTTTTGGTTTCTACTATGCACTAATTAAATTATTCAGATGGACACGAAGATTATAATATTATATAAATAATTATACACCTTTAATCTCTTCACACTATTATGTCAGACATTCATAAACACAAACATGATTTGGATCAGTCTGATGAACATCAACAGGATAAAGCAAAACATTCACATCGACACAAAAAAAAGAAGCATAAAGATCATAGACACAAATATTCAGATAATGAACATGAACTCAGTGCTAAAACTGACCACAGAAGCAGTACAGCACACCATTCCAGAACAGACATCAGAAGTACTGAGCATCATTCAACAACAGAACACATCAGCAGAAATACCAAACATAGAACAGACGATAGAATTAGTAGTGTGCATCATTCATCGAGAGACGGATATAATGTGTATGACAGTCAGTATAACAATTCTGATCACAAACATGAAAAGGAAAGACTTGATAAATATAATACCAGTGATTCTAAAAGATACCATGAGGAGAGATATGAGTTTTCAAGACATCATTCTTTGGAAATAAAATCCGAAAAGTCTTTTTTAGAAAAAGATTCCGACCATAGACATCATGATAAAAAAAATGAACAGCATGAAACTGAGAAAGAAGTTTATAAATCAAAAAGGACTGAGCTAAAAGTGGAGACTGTTAGTTCATCTGAATCCGAGACAGAATTGGATTTTAATTTTGACTTTACTCAGTATAAATCAGATTTAAATAAAATTTTCTTCAGGGATCAAGATTTTATTAAAAGGTAATTTAATGTACATGTATATTATACATTTCATTTAGTTTTCATCATGTTGGCATGTACATGTATATGCATATCAGTTTTAAAAGTTCATATGCCAATGCTATGTATTTTCAAACAATTACATTTGCAGAGATACAAAATTAATGTATTTTTATATTCTTTTTTACTTTATAATGCCAGCAGTTAAATACAATAAATATTTGTTTGAAAAAGAATATAATTTTTTATATATATACAGCCATATATAAGTCATTTCTTTAACTGTTTGTAATTAATAATTTCATGTTTTGCAGAGGCACCCAGGAATATGAAGATTTTTGGGCCTTTGTTGCCAAGTATCTTGCATTTCAAAAAAAGAAGTCTACCAAAGCAAAAGGTACACTGATATGTAATAATAGTATATTCCATACGAAAATTTATAACAAGGGAAAATTAAGAGAATTTATCATAAGAGTGGGGGTGTGGGGGGGGAGGGTACACTATCAGTTTCATGTTTAGTGTACATGTCTGATTATCTACATAAACAGGAGGTAGGTATGTCATGGATCATGTGCACTCGGAGCATGGGTGTAAATCCTGGTGGACAAGGGGATGTTTCATTCCCCCCCCCCCACTTCCAGGAAACGATTTTCAACCTTGACTCAGAGCACCTGCTCCTTCATGTATACATGTGCATGTAATTTGTTTGGTGAAACTTTTCTTTTTATTTGGGCACAATCTGAAAGTATTTTGTTTTAGCCAGTTTTCAGGTATTTATAGTAATTTCTAGAATTTTTTTTTTAAAGCAGTCAATTTAAACAAAATGTGATTAGTCATATGGTAAAATGTATAGCTAATCTGTTTACAAAAATAACAATTGGCAGATTGGAGAGTGTTTTTAGTCCACAATTTGGATCAATGGAGATAACTACATAAATTTCATATTTTATGTATACTGTACTATTTCTCATTTCTATACTCTTATAACAGTCACTTTGCAACAGTTATAAAAACAGGGTTGTATAAAAGTCAAGGTTCAAATTGGTTGGTCACATCTTTAAAATCCTAAACTAATTTCTTTAACAGAGGTTTACCTGGGTTTTATAACAGAGCGGTCCCTGGAACTCACCTGTTTCTTTTCTGAGGGTCCTAACCTAAAACAATTTAGTCAAGAGAAGCTGAAAACACATTTTGCATTAAGAAAAAATATTTATTCTGTCTTAATTTTTATTTGTTTTATATTGAATATTAAATGAATTCTTTTTTATGGCACTAAAATGTCCCAATACACACGCCACCCTACCCCCTATTGTTTATTCATGACTGAGTTGATTATATAACCAAAACAGTTTTGATATTTTTACAAGAGTCCCATGGGAGACAGTGTTTTTGATTTTGGTGATCAAGATGACATTTTATTGCGTCCTTTATGAAGGTTTTGCGAGTTTGGTAAATACCTGCTTTAATATGTACACGTATGTACATGTTTTTTTTGTACATTTTAGGGCCTCGTCCATCACAGGATCAGGTATGTGGTGGTGAGCTGGGACTTCCATGTAACTATGACAACAGATACAGAATCAACATGTCATTTGTCAGCAAGAATGTTGACCTATTTCTCAGAAAAGGTCATCTGGTTGGTATGTACTATGTAGTCTTGTTTTTAAAGAAATAAAGAACTTATGTCACATGTTTTAAATCTTAAAGTTTATAATTATTAAATTGAGTGTGAGAGATCAGAAGTTATAAATAACATGCAGCAAATATATGTTTTTAAAATTCATTACCTAACAGTTTAAGATACTTATTTTATAGGGTGTGTTTCCATATGAATTTTAACACTAGGACTTTTCTTTAAAATCTATTTTGTCTGCTATATTCAGTATCAGTGACAGATCTGGGTGAGCCCCCCTCCCCCTTCAATTTTGCGATTTAAATCTTTAAAAAATTATTGTTATTATTTTTATTAATCTGTTGATATATATTTTGACTATTCAGAAGATAACTTTTCTGATGTGTCTTTGTTTTGGGTTCTTGGGGCACTATCAGATTCATTATTTCTATTGTTATGTCCCTTTATGTGAATGTTACATTTTTATTGTGTTGCTATTACAGATTATGAAGTAGACAAAGCGTTAACTAAAGAAAGAGTGACACAGTTCAGAGATATATTTCTGCATTTTCTGGATTTTCAACAAAAACAAAAGGTTAAAATCATTTTCCTTTAAGAATCTTTCAAAAACTCTTTATGATTTTATGTTTGGTCTTACTAGAAAAATAGCCAACATGCTTCGGTAGTTTCTGCAGATTTTATAAAACTCAACATAGTATCTGTGCACCTTGATAGATACACTAGTAAGGATTTCAATTTACTATCTACATGCAGGGTTTCTACTAGAAAATAATTTGAGGGTTAGCAGAATGGGCGAGGGAGGGGGTTTGTTGTCTCTGGCTCCTTGAACCTTTAAAAGGAATTATCCCAACAATCTGATGGTACAGAGTCGTACCTTCAGAAAATTTAAGGGTACAGAATTTACCTATTTTACCCTCTGGCAAAAACCCTGACATGTCCAGATGTACCAATTCCAAAAAAATGAAACAAACCCCTAAAATTTTAATGAAATGTTAAATAATATTATTATAGTTAGCCCTTTTTCTTGTTATGGTTGGGGTTTTAGAAACACACAGTTAACCTTTTAAACCCTAACATCAAATTCATGCCTTTTTATTCATTTAAAAATTGTACTGAGTATACCTAATTTCTTAAAATTGAATCAATATTTTATAATGTAAAACTTGTATAATTTTACAGTTTAACAAAATAAAGAAGATACAGAAGGACCAGAAAAATTTGCCAATATTCCAGTACAAGCAGATGATAATTGGCATGGTTAAAAGACATCAGATTGTCGTTGTGGCTGGTGATACTGGCTGTGGAAAGTCTACACAGGTTGGTATTGTCTAGGTAAAGCAGATGATAATTGGCATGGTTAAAAGACACCAGATAGTTGTTGTGGCCGGTGATACTGGCTGTGGAAAGTCTACACAGGTTGGTATTATCTGGACTCTAGGTAAAGAAAGACAGGAATGTTTGTCCAACAGCACCTCAGTACATTGTTTAATTAGTGGTCCAGTGGTCACTTCTGTATTTAGGAAAGGGATGGAGGGAATAGGTAGAGCTGGTTCTGCTTATATAGGGGTGCAGAAATGGAGAATTTTTCACTAGACCGTCAGACTAGAACCAACTAAATTTCACTAGCTCACCAGAATTTCTACTGGTCTGCCAACCTATAGAACAATATATAATTTTTTAACAATAGAGCAAATGTATGATTATCTAACATGGCTCATACAGAGTGGCGGATTCAATGCCAAAATTTTTTTTAAGAAATAAATAAAATTATAGTCAATGAGAAAAATACAGATCGCCCATCGGACTTGTATTTGCATTTCTTGATTCGTCTATTAGAATTTGGCGAGCGGGCGAGTACTTTAGGGATGGTACCTAAAATTTGTAGGATACATATACTTCAAAAATGTCTTTGTATATATATATTCAAGACGATGGGATGACTTGTGATTTTAGATGGCGGACTAAATAAATTAGATTGCAGATATTACTATCGCCACCATTGGATGGCAGGCATATTCCAATTAAGCCATTTTTAAAAAGATAGCAGTTTTGTTTAGCACATTGACCTGTCTTAGATATTTAGCTCTAATTCAAAACTAGTTACAGGTAGGCATGTACAGGTAATTGGATGCTGTTTCCTTTCACCTTTTGTGTTTGCTAATAAACATTTTCTAATAATTTGTTAATATACCTCATACAGAAAAATATTTCTTTCAGTTTTAAGAATTTGTTGTTATATTTTGTGAATCATGCTACATGTTTACTAGCATTGTCTTAACAGGTTCCTCAGTATCTCCTGGAAGGAGGTTTTGAGAATATTGCTTGCACACAACCACGGCGTATAGCTTGTATCTCCCTCTCCAAGCGAGTTGGCTATGAAACTCTACGTGAATATGGTTCTGAAGTTGCTTATCAGGTATATACTTTATTCTATTGTTAATGATTGTAGAGTTTTGGGTTTAAGATTCGTACATAGGTGACTAATTGTCCAATCTTTGTTGATAATAATTATAAATAATTAAAAAGAATCCACTGTAATACTTTGTTTTAATATAAGCAGGGATGAGAATTCTCAGCTGATTCGTTGAATTCCAACTTTTAAATGGTTACATAGCTTTTGTGAAAGCTAGCCTGTGCTGAGCATAAGGCTGGTTTTTCAAAGTGTTACCTATACTATATTTACTGAATAATCACTCGGAACTGTCGGTGAACACTGAAGTATTCCGAAGAGTATATTGAATTATTTTTGTTGGGAATCTCAATTTTCAGTCACGTGACATGTGAACACATAATAACGCTTATATTTTCAGACCTTTTTCACTATTGCCATTCTCTTCCCTTTATAAGCCACTATTAATTTGTTTTGATATTTCTATATTTAATATGGTCTTTGTTGTAATTTATGCTGGGGTTGGTTTTCCTTTTTATCAGGTTCGATTTGAGAAAACCAAAACGAGGGCCACAAAAGTTATTTTCTTAACAGAAGGTAAGATATTTTGTAAATATGGATTTTTCTCAAACTAATTTAACATACATGGTCTATGATGTAATAACCATGTTGAATTTTTACCAGTCTGGATGGTAGAAACATACTCATGGAAGATTTATTGAGAAATAAAATCAGTATATACATTGGAACTGCCAAGATTTCCCCCTAGACATTTAGCAGTCTGAATGTACATAATATACTTGTTATATAATATATGTATTATTATTATGTAACTGTAATTTATAATCATATATTATAAACAAAATGTTGTTTTTCAGGTTTACTGTTGAGGCAGATGAGTACTGATCCCTATCTGAAACAGTATAACGTGATTGTTATAGATGAGGTGTGTATTTGACTGAAACAGTATAATGTGATTGTTATAGATGAGGTATGTATTTGACTGAAACAGTATAATGTGATTGTTATAGATGAGGTATGTATTTCACTGAAACAGTATAATGTGATTGTTATAGATGAGGTATGTATTTCACTGAAACAGTACATTATACATTATTAATTTATTTTCTTGTTATGTACGACACTAAAACAGTATTATGTGATTTTAAAGAATGTGGTATGTGTTGTCCTGTTTATGGGAAGGTGTATATCAAAGACCACTTGCTGCTAATAAAAAAAGAGTAGTCTACTGTATGTGGTTGTGTCAAGTTTTTTTAGAGACCAAGTGTTGCAAATGCCATGTGTTTGACACCTAACATCCTCTGATTAATGTGTTTGGGTGTCGTAAAATAAACATTCCTTTCCTTTAGATTAAATATTTTGAAAGGAAAGGATTTTTTAATGACACCCCCATTACACTGGTTAATCAGTGGCTATTATATGTCAAATACAAAGTGCCACCTATTCTGTATTTACTGAATAATCACTTAGAACGGTCGGTGAACACCAAAGAGTTCTGAAGAGTAATAAAGTGCCATCTGTATTGAATTATTTTTACAGGGAATCTCGTTTTTCACATGTGAACACATCTTTATGCTTTCTTTTTCAGATTTTCTTTTTTATAATTGCCATTCTCATCCCTGTAAAAGGCATGGATGGAACTGTTAATGCAGACTTCAGTACAGAATTGGAAATCTATGTCAAATAAAATGAAATAGAATCCACGTACGTGTATTTAAAGGATCAATGTATTACAGTAAGGTGTTTTTTTGTTTTTTGTATTTCAACAGGTACATGAACGCCATATTTTCACTGATTTTCTGCTTGGTGTTCTGAAGTGTATGCTACAACAGAGAGATGATCTTAAACTTGTTCTGATGTCCGCTACAATCAACATTTCTCTCTTCAGTGGTTACTTCGACAATGCTCCTGTGATCAAGGTGAGTTAAATATCAACATTTCTCTCTTCAGTGGTTACTTCGACAATGCTCCTGTGATCAAGGTGAGTTAAATATCAACATTTCTCTC
>JAULBS010125166.1:0-13836 GCA_032355785.1 Symmetromphalus regularis | reverse complement strand
GTTTATATTAAAAGATCATGATTTATTTTTAATTAAATATATAATTTTGTAAGTCATTGAACCAAGGCCCCAACCTTGGCACTGTAAAATGTTTCTGGGATAATAAAATAAAAAAAAAGAGTTCCGGCATAGAGTTAGATTAAGGTTAGGGTATGATTAGTTCATCAAGCCAAACGCCATATATCGTTCCATAATATTTCACTATCATGTGGCTATAGTCTGTAGACTATGACAAGTTGGCTAGACTGGCCGCTAGTTCGTCAATCCAAACGTCTTATCGTTCAAGGTGGTAGGGTTAGGTTCAGTTTTTAGGGTTCTACTATATAAGCCCCATCAAATAAAATCTCTTTGGATTTCTTGAAAAATGATCCTGGAATGGTTGGAACTCTTTTCCAGATAAATCGTCTTGCTTTTGGCCACACTATTTATTGTTTAATTAAATATCCAGTAAAGCCACTATTGTTGTTTCCAGAATCCTAAAATACCAATATTTTGCTTTAGGGTACTTACTGCCAATTATGCCTGTTGGCATGTAGGGCAGCAATGAAAAACCTTCACCCCTGTCTATTCTGGGCCAATCCTCTAGCATTCTGAGCAATAGAATAGGGTAGGAAGTACTCTCTCAATAAACAGTGGTTTTAAAGCCCACAATATGTTTTACAAATATGACTTCTGAAACATTTATTAACCCACCATTAGAATATCCTGGATCTTCCTTGGTTTTGCTTCCAGGTTATTAGTAGTAACTCTGTTTATATATCGTTTTACTTATGTGTGTATTTTGTGTTGCATCCATTTGCAGTGATAATCACATTTAATGTTTTATAAATAATCTACAGTATAGTTAACATCTGTTTTAGATTCCAGTAACAGTGAACTTGATCATGAAGCTGAAGTTCCAGAAGATCATCAAGATGTTCAACAGAAAGAAAAGAAGAAGAAAACCAAATCAGACAAGAGTGCAGCAGCTCATTCTTTGAAACACACCTTTGATAAATCACTTCCAGGAACACACTCTGTAAGTGACTGAAGCATCAATGCATTATTATTCTTGTAAATACAAATGTTTGGTAAGTCACTCCCAGGAACACTTTGTGTGTGACTGAAGCATCAATACATTATTATTCTTGTAAATACAAACATTTGACACGTCACTTCCAGGAACACACTCCTAGCAACATAGTCTGTAAATGACTGAAGCATCAATACATTTTTATTCTTGTAAATACAAACATTTAACAATCCGTTCAGGTGATTTGTGAATATTTTGGTATGGATTTGTGAGTGATATTGTGATTTATTTTTTCAGTACTTGGGTAATGACTTGGAGGAGATCAGTGGACGTACCATACTGGAGGATAACTCACTGGTGCTGATGCCACTGCTTGTTCTGCCTGGGATTGTTCTCATCCCAGGAGTGACCATTCCGCTACATCTGTTCCAACACCGCATGGTGGCCATGATTAAAACTATTTCAGAAAACGACAAAACATTTGGCATTGTTGATTACAGGTGAGAACAAAAATGAAATGATTAAGAATTCAAGGTTCTTAATTCACTGATGGAGAAGCATGATCACTGATGCCATGAGTGGATTTACCGGTAAAATCAGGAGTACACATCAGGGACACAGTTGTTAATATAAATTTTCTTTATGTGATATAATGGCAAATGTAGTGGTGCTATACTGAAATTATACCACAAAGAATTTTGATGCAAATACATATTTTAAATGAAATCTTTATTTTTAGAATGCATTATTTTATAGTATATGACTGTATTACACATAACAAATTTAATGTATTATTTTATGAATATAATTTTAATTAGTCAGTGTTATGTCATGTGTGTTTCTATTTCAGAAAATATTGCACTGTTCTGTATTTCTACAAACCTGTTAAGCATGATGTAGCACTGCATCCTGTATATTGGTTGAAATACGGTGAATCTCTTTATGATTGCATTAAGTTTGACTGACTGCTTTTATAAATTTACACATATATATGTGTGGCCTCATAATGCATAAGGAAAATTGAGGTTGATATTATGTTTTAAGGAGCACAGAAAACAAATACTGACCTTGGCCATAATCATTATTAGTTTCTCAGGTCTATAAAAAATAATGTTCCCCTAATAAGTGATAATTAATTGTGAAATATCAATCTCAAAGTGCAGTAATTGCTTAATAGTACATTTCCTTTGTTTTATTTTCTTTGTTAGATATCAGCCAGATGAGTCAACAGCAATGGCTAATCTGGGGACAACAGCAGAAATTTACTCCATCAAATATGAAACAGATGATATCACCGGCAATTCCACTGTCAGAGTCAAGGCTAAAGGTCGACAACGATTCAAAATTGTGGAAACACGTCGTGAAATAACAGGGTGAGTATTACCATTGGAATATAATATTCAATTTAGCATCATTATTAAAACTTGATAAAAAAAAAGATGCCATGGTCTGATAATAAAAACATAAATAAGATATTGGAAAAAAATATTAAAGAGAATTTTAGCGCTATTCTGTAAGTACTGTCTTCATTTGGAAAATAGTCGTTCTTTAGAACTACTGATCAAAGACTTGAATGTACTTTCCTGACTATGAGAAAGTACCTATTAAAAACACTATGCAGGTAACCGAAAAAGAAATCCAGACTGTATAATGGCTAAAAGTTTCGTCAGTGAATCATTTGTGACACCATGTGTCTGACACCTAATTTTAAGGGTTCAAATAATGTTTAGAGCCTTAGAGGCCCATTACCCCCAGTATGAGTAAAGTTAGGGGTCACTGTGATTAACACTATTCTTTAAATTAAATGTCCTAACTCTAAATTTTGTTATAATTGGTGACCAGGTAACCTATTATTTTATCTTCTGTATTTTGTAAATAAATAAATGTTACGTTTTGTTTTGTTAATACTATGATACCAGGTAAATGATCAGGAGAGAATTCAGAGGTCGAAACCATTCCACTTTAAACAATTTCAAAATTAAATATTATAACCATTTCCCTGAGGGCAGATGTTATTTTATACTTTATGAACCCCTCTGCCAATCTTATTAAAGCATGTTTACATTGTATTTCAGAATTTTAGTTGGAAAAGTTAAAATTCTGCCTGAATGCATCCTACCCGACGCTCTTGAGGGTGCTAGGCCCCCATCACACTGCAAGTTCTGTTGTTCTCCACTTGATCAGGACATGGTAGTAAAGACTGCAGTGGACAGACGTGGAAATACTCTTACCAGTGTTAATATGGTAGTTAATAGACAGGTGAGTCACATCATTACAAGTCTGTAATTATATATTAATATTCCAGTTTCTTCTCTTTTTTTGTAAACCTTGGAGACACTAAAGTGAGTGTAAAAATTACAAATTTGGATGCATCTGAATTTATTATTGTGTATTTCTCAAGTGTATGTTTTCACATACGGCATTATTATCCAGTGGATTCTTTGTACACTTGATTCAGACTACACTGAAATAGCCGACTTGGGATCGAGTTAATAAATACAAATGATGTATTCATATTTATTATTATTTTTCAGCTGGATAAATTTAGTCCTGCACACTTGACATGGTGGCCACCCTGGGTATACAAAATGTATGATGCAGTTAGTATTTTTTTAATTTTTATTAGTATAGTATTAATTGCAAATAATTAGAAAGTGCATTACTAATGCACTTAAATTATATAACACAGTTTAAATAAAGTCAATTTTACCCCTTGATTCATTAATGTTTACAAGTACAAAATCAGTTTTAAAAGTTAAAGCTCTGTTACTGCTGAGTGTTTTTCTTCACAGCTTAAACATAAGGCAGTGTTTTATTGGACATTAAATCAGGATGTAATTTGGTAGAAGATACTTTATATTCCATGCAAGAAGTCTTGAAATTATTTCCATTTGCTGCATGTCTTTATATTTGTCATTTCAAATTCACTGAGCCTTGTTAGCATGGATGGATAAATCTTGTGTCCAAAATTCTTTAACTACAAAATTTGAGTACGCTTCTTTAACATACTTGCAGATAGGCCAAAATCCAGTAGAATTGTTTTTAAATTGAACTTTGGAATACAGGTACTGCACATATTTGAATGAATCTTGGGAAGGCTTAAACTTATTTATTTCAGAGAACTCTGTGTAATAACATCACACAAGAATTACAGAGCTGGAATGAGACATTGAAAGCAGAGTCTTTCCCCCAGGATCCTCTACAATTGTCTTACTGGGTTGCTCAGAATCTTCCACTTGATGATAACATGCGACTTCATTTGCTCAGTCTTAACTCCATGGAACAACGTCTTCGATGTGAACTCGATATAATGAAGAAAGTAAGGCTATACTGAACTTGATATAATAGAGAAGTTAAGAATGTTATGTGAATATGGTATAAGAAAAAAGATAACGAGGATATAGCATTGCTCCTATATGGTTTCTGATTAATATCATGGAGATTTCTGCCATAGACTTCCTCATTGACATTGATCTCTGGAGAGTGGGGGACTTGTGTCCAAACCATAACTGGATGAAAGCATACAGAATGTGTAAGATAGGATATGGAGAATATGGTGGGAAGGATACATTCCAAGTCTTGAATAGAATTCTAGCTAAAGTCAGAGGTTGTGCTCATTTTCTGATAGAAGCACTATTTTCTGATTGAAGCACATCAAAAATTAAAATCCACATCAATAAGTATAAATTTTAATATAAAAAATAAAACACAAAGATTTCTTGAGTCATCTAATGCAGCGAAGGTATGGATACACCATGAAAGGTGGAATGAAATAATTATTACACGGAAAACTAGAAAAATCTATGATTTTGCTTTGAGTTGGTCATATGAAGTAAAGTGACTGACTAAAAATGTTAATTTCTAGTGTATTTGTCAAAGTTGATCTGTCATTGTAGTGTACTATGTTGCTGTGTAAGGACTGTGGTTTCCAGATTGCCAACAAGACAGATGTGTTCAGCATGTCAGAAGAAGGCCTGCTTGGAGCATTTGTCAACCCAGGTGGATATGTCCACGAAACACTCACCGTACACAAGGCAAACAATCTGTCTCTGATTGGACGTCCATCCACCGAACACAGCTGGTTCCCAGGGTATGTAATTAGGCAAATCCTGCATCTACACTTTCTGATAATTTACACTCAGATTACTAGATAATGTTCAAATTTACCTCTTGAATAAATAGCATCTATTTATTTCACCATGACATGTATGGAATTTTGGATTTTGTGTTGATATTTTAAAGTTTTAGCTGGGTATAGAAAAAAAAATTGAGGATTGAACATGGATGTCAGCTTATTTGTAAAACTAGAAAACCAACCAAAAGACAGTAAATGATTTAACAAGTATAATGTGGTCATGTGACCAAAGAAGGTTTCATTTTTTTTTTTAGCCTCCACAAAAATTAAAATTTAAAGTGATATATGCCTAAACGTTGTCCTATGTTGACAATAAACATATTGAAACGGTTTTTCTGTATCATTAACAAAGTATACAGCAATCTTTTCTTCCCATTTTTTTTCCAGATATGCCTGGACTATTGCTCAGTGTAAAAACTGTATCAGTCACATGGGTTGGCGCTTTACAGCAACTGATAAAAAAATGATGCCACAAAAGTTTTGGGGTTTGTGTCGAGGTTCTCTGATAACTGGCATACAGAATACAGACGAACTAGAAGAATGGACTCCAGTCATGTGATCAAGTTGTGTTGTCATGAGAAAGATGTTATATTTATGATCAGATGATGTGAAGCTAAAGTTTTGGATGTGATGAAATGTACTCATTCAAAAACAATGCCTTAGTCAGTAGCAGATCCAGAGGGGGGAACAGGGGGCAGGATCCCCCTTTTTTCGTTTATTTTATTTTATATTTTACACACACACACACACACACACAGTGGACTCTGTCTGAACCGGCATCTCTATACACAGATTTTTGTGTAAACCAGCAAAATTTCACAGTCCCATCTAGCGACCATTCGTTTATTATGACTTAGCACCTGCCTAATCCGGCATCTGTCTATTCCAGATATCGGGTGCCAATTTAAGAACAAACAAGACAATTATATAGTAATTATCTCTGTCTAAATCAGCATGCAATCGGTGTTGCTTTGCTGACTGCCTAAACAATGTCTGTTAATTAGAGGCCACCACAACCGATCCATTCTGCTGCCAGAGTTCTTGTAATTGCGTTATGCATTAGATCAACCAGATTAATTTTAACTGTGTGTGTGTAGCCAAGAGATGTAGTTCTTACAAAAGTGTTGGTTAGATGTTGCCAAAAGTATCGCATGTAGTAATGCAGGCATAAAATATTTCACTGTAGCTGACACAGAAAACGACAATCCATTGAATTATCATTAAAAACAAAAGTTGAGTTAATTAAAGAACACAAATCGAATCCTTCATTAAAGACCAAGGACTTAGCTGAAAAATATAAGACAGGCAGACAAGACAAAAATTCCAAAATCCTAAACGAATTATTGCACCAATGATTTCAGCAGGCATGGGCCAAATCTCTACCGATATCCAGACCAATCCAAAAAGATACTCAATTTGCAGATATGATGGGAATTATTGAGTTATATAATTATGATACTTTTCAATTTCGGTAGGGTTATGGATTTGTATTGTTAGACATAGCTACAGTCCTATTTTTAAATTTTAAATCTAGTCTCCTTGTGATCCAGCCATGACTCATATTGTATTTTGATTATAGGAAAGATGATTGGTTAATAGCTTTTGGTTAATTCATGTTCAATTATTGTCCGATAAATGCAAGTTAATTATTTTTTTTGAAAAATCGAATTTAATGTGGTTTGTTATTAAAAACAACATAAGAATCTCCTGCTCTTCTACACATGAGATGTTTATTGAACATCAAGGACCGCAACTCTGCATGAAATCTGCATAAACCAACATGCTACCTAAACAGGCATATTTCATTGGTCCAAACTGATGCCAGTTTAGACAGAGTCTACTGTATATATATTTTCTGAGTGGAAGGGCGTGAAAATTAACCAATTTTGGAACACCCCCACACCCCCACCCCCATTTCTAAAATCCTGCATCTGCTCCTGGCCCCAGTAGTGTATTGTTTAAGATATCGGACTAGTGGCTGGGATCAAATCTCAGTCAAGGTATGGGATTTTTAATCTCAATGTTGACTCCAAACCAGAATGAGTATTCCAAAAGGGTCAGTGGGTAGGTGTATAACACTTAAAGTGACCTGTGGTCCCCAACTGGTTTATCAAAGGTTGTGGTATGTGCTGTTGTGTCTATGGGATGGTGCATATAAAAAGTCTTGCTTGAACCTTAATTGGATGTAAGCATATAAATAAGTACAGCCATCCAGTATAAAAGATATGTACATCATAATCTGAAATCAGTGGACTCATTTGCTGTTAGGCCTATTTTCCGTTCCAACCAGTGATCCACAACTCGTTCATCAAAGACCGTGGTATGTGCTGTCCTGTCTGTGGGTCTGTGCATATAAAAGACTCCTGGCAGCTTGTCAGAAAAGAGTAGCCTATGTGGCAGCAGCGGGTTTCCTCTAAATACAAGTCAGAATGACCATATGATTGACGTCCAATAGCTGATGATAAGATAAAAATGTGCTCTAGAGGCATCGTTAAATAAAACAAACTACGTAATCTGAAAGCACCCTGTATGGTGGTAGTGGGTTTCTTCTAAAGACTATGAATAACAAAAAACAACATAATAGTCATTGAATAAACAATGTCCTGGGGTCTTAAACAATCTTTCTTTTCTTTTTTGTTAGTAATAACACTTTTTTATTATTGTTATTTTCATAATAATATAATTATATATATTTTTTTAATTCTATTATTTTTGGCATTGGATTTTAACCTTTTTGAATGAGTATAATTATCTTTATGATGAACAGAAACAGATATTCTTGGATGGGCAAGTTTATGTGACTATACACTGTGACAACATAATGTGCTATGTGTTATTTATTTACAATAGATTGGCATGCTGCTCGTTAATCTTACTGGGGGTTTCCCAGGGGTTACATATTATAAACTTGAGGCAGTTCCCTTGTGCTATATGCTATCAGTGACGACTTGTGAGACAAAGTATGTGTGATGGTTATTTGGTTAATTTCTGAATGAACAGTTTATTACAAAAAGAAAGAACTCATAAATAAACAGGCTTTAGCAATAAATAATATGCAAATGCTTGTTGAAAATATGCCAGTAGAATTATTTACTATGCTTCCCTGCAGTTGTCTAGGTGTTGAATGCAGAATGTTAAAAGTCTATTCTAGAATACTTATGCATAGAACCATTTTAGTAGTTTCAATTATTGTGTATTCATGTTTTAATAAAATGCAAGGATGCTATTTAAAGTTATTTTCACTCCATATCATCCTAAATACCTAATTTTCATCAAATAATATTAAGATTTGTCAATGAAAGGCATTTCAAGATGGGCAATGTAAGGATGCAGACATCATTCTGTTTTTAAATTTCTTTCATTCAACAAATTTGCTTAAAACACTTCATAATTGTTTTATTTTAAGTAATAGTTCATTGGCGTATAGAGTTGTGTTGTAAGATACATGTAGGTAAGGAAGCTTGTGAACCCTTTTGTGTATGCTACAATAACCCAAAAAATTTATCAACATATAAATTATTATATATGTAATACTGCCAACCCACAGCATGTTGTTATGTCCATGATAATAGATTTCCTGGGGTGCTGTATTGTGTTCCATTATGTCACAAATAGTTATAGTTAACTAATTTTGTAAAGTTTTATTTGGAATATTTGTTGTTGTTGTCTGCCAAACAGGCCAAATTTGAAAGTTTTAATAGATGTACAATAAGTTGCATAATCATAATGTCAAATTATTTCTTGTTTGGTTGTAAGTTGTAGCATAGTCTCTATAGAGTGTCATTAAACCATTCATTCATCCATTAATTCATCCATCCATCCATTCATTCGTTCATTCACTGTCAGAGCTATACCCCTGCACAAAATTACTCTTTATCATTCTTATCCAGTCTGATGCTATATTTAATTTTACACATTCTGTTACCTTGGTTATAAGGATTGAAGTTGGACTGCATTTTCTTTAAAATGACTGAAGTTGGACTGCATTTTCTTTAAAATGACTGTGATAACAAATTGATGGTGTACATATTACATTTGTTGTGTTTAATCTTATTTGCTTTAACTGTGTGTAAGACTGCAGAACTTGTTAACTGATACAGCAAACAGATCATTGTAACAAATAAAATCTCAAATTACTGTTAGTTAACAAAAAATAACTGCATGTATTGCTAAAGGGGAGAAAATACATGTATACCATATTGGACCATATAACCATAATTCATATTAACTTGAATATCAAGTATTGTTAAGTATTTTGTTTTTTTTATTATCATTTAAAAGTGAGTTGTAACCAGCAAATTTTACTTGATATTGGATTATAGGATACATACTTTTGTGACATAATAAACATATTTTAAATAAAATATGTGTAGTACAATACTGTACATGTACCAGTAGGCCTATATAATATTACATTGTTACTGGAAAATTAAAATGTTTTTGTTGTTTAACTTTCTGGCTTTTAAAGAAAAATTAAGATGCAACCTTTATGGAAATTATGGCGTATGATTGAATATTTGCAATGTGTTTGTATAGTTTAATAAAAGGATTGAACTGATGCGGATTCGTAATAATGTCAATAAGTGTGTGTGTTTTATGTGGCAAAGTGCAGGTGCATTGGAGCCGGGGGGGGGGGGGGGGGTAGCCCCAACCCCGATAATTTCAATCATTCACTGGCAAATTGTGATGTTCAGAAACCCCCCTCCCACCCTTACAGTGGTAGATCAGCCTTGATGAAAGAAATAAAATTGGCGTGTTGTATCGTATATATAACCCATTAAATTAGAACATTAATTCTAGGGACGTTCATTGATGATAATTATGGGAAAATAAAACCGACACTGTCACTTTAAAATTTTATGATTAGAGTTATTGGACGTTTGGAACTCTTCATTGGAAAAATACAAAATTAAAATGGCACAAAAGTCACATGGACCAGAGTCTGAAACTGTCAATGATAAACCATCAAAATTTGGTGTGAGACAAAAGTATCAAAAGGAGTCAGTAGACGATTATGGGTTTTATTTCTTTCCTGAACGAAATGTTGAAGATCCACAGAAAGAACAAAAGACATTTTGGAACAGAGTTTGGGATCGATCGCAACATCAAACGATAAAGTGTGAAACGGACGTTGCTTGGTGCGTCGCTAAAAGTGAGCGTCGATCGGTGATTTCATCATAGCAACAACATCACAACATTACGTTTTTATACCTTGCATGCCCATAAATACGAATTATGACATGATAAAATTCCGAATCCTACTAAATAAAGTATGACAGTTCCTGCCGAATGCTATTCTACTCTTTCCCCAAAACCGACTCTCACCCTAACAATTCGTGGTTCAATTAGCCATATCCTATTTTCCTAGGTCAAGTAGTTGGTCATGTCGCCCCAAAATACCTGTGAACTCGCCCCAAAATACCTGTGAACTCGCCCCAAAATCCTTGTCAACTCGCTCCAGCCATGTGTTAATTAATTCCAAATAAAATTATTTATTTGTTTTTAATGTTTTCATGTAAATTTTCAGTTCACCAAACTTAGGGACGGTCCATAAATATCAGTGTACTTCACAATCCGAACAATGTTTGGAAGGGGGTAAAAGCCATGTTTGGATTGCTTTTCAGGTAAAATATCGGTCCATCGAAGGTCAATGTTTCTTTATGTTAGGATTAGGGGAGGGAGGAGAGTGTCAAACCCAATCCTAACATTGTTAGGATTATGAAAACCATTGACATTTATGGACCGTCCCTTATGTTGACTTATAGTCTTATAAGTTATAATACCACAAACATACCCACCCGCTATAATAATTGTGTACTATAGTTATTACTATGTTAACAAATAAAATAATAACCTCAGTAGCACTAGCAGATCTAGGATTTTGCGATTTAAATAACATTATTTTTTAATTATTATTTTTAATGAGAAATGTGCATCATATTATTGGGGCCCACTAAATGCCTAAATAATAATCTTTACCAGTATTTTATCAATGTAACACTTAACTATGTCATCTTAGTGGAAATATACTGAAGTTTCACAGAGTTCCTATAATGGTGTCATTCGGGAGATGGGGAGTGGGAGGGAGGAGACACACCCTCAACTTTTTGGACAGGGAGATGCTTCATTCCCCCCTCTTTTTGAACGGGGATGTTCTGTCTCTCCACTTCCAGGAAGCAATTTTTGCTCTTGATGGGAAGCCACTTGACCATTGTTTGTAAGGAAGTCAAACATAAAATGTAAATTTCACTTGTCCTTTAAAATGTGTCTGAACAGTGAAACAAATTAAGCCTGATATTTGCTAATCTGCTTGGTATCATTGGAAGCCACATACTTGCCACTTTCCATGGAAAGCTACTAGTCAATTGTTTGTAAGGAAGCTACTACTAGTGATAGGTCTACAAGTAAAACTTGTATGAAATGACATAATAGTTTTGAATTAAACTATGTTAAAATATTTGTTTTTATATTTGTTTTTAATTTAAAAAACAAATATATTCTTCATGTGAGGGGATTATGTCTGTTTACTGTTTTAAGGCCCTAGTATTGTATCTGTCACCCACACTGTCATACATGTACACAATTATTTTGTTGTTTTTGTACTAGTATGATTATGAAGATTGTTTTTGAAATGTGTGTTTTAGATCCAATGGTGAAACTAATGATGAGGGCCATGAAGAGTCGAGGATGGTATGTTAACACTGTTATGTATTTCATTTAGTCAAAAGTTTGATATTAAGAATACTTCTACTTGCTTCATGGACTAGTAACCTAAAACAGTCAGTAGTCAAATGTTTCAAGTACAATGTAATTTAGGACAATTTAAACATAAAATTAGATTACCAGCCTTGCCAAAGACAAACTAATTTTTTTTAAATTAAATTATTTTATAGACATGTATTTTGCTATAAAAATGTATGTTTCGTCACTTGCAGTGTAGAGGTTAGGTTATCGGACTCTTAATCGGACTTTTAATCTTTGTAACTGATGTCTTTACTACTTTAGCCTAAAACCAGGTTATGAAAATCCAGGTGAGGATCCATGATTTTTGAAAGGGTGGAGGAGGGGTCCAAATGTGATGGGTGAATAGGACTGGGGGAAAATGGTAACTAGTAATTTTTACGTTCTTCCACTCAGAAAATATATGTAAACAAAAAATTCTTGAAGTGGGGGAGGTCTGAACCTGCCCTCTGGATCCGCTACTTAAATCTGCTATCACTTTAACATGCTTTATTATGATTTTTTTTACTTTTAGGAAAGTTAAATAATAATGTTATTATCAGATTAATTTCAGTAGTTGTATAAATGTTAACTTTTTTTGTAGCGAGGTAAATTTGCGGCGTCACATCTCGTGTGAGAAGTGTTTAGAGAGAGTTAATGGTGGTTTTGACCCTTCAACCAGTCAGGTATGTAGTCAATCAGTGTTTGATGTTTCCTCATTTTCTTCAAGTATTTGTACATACCGGTATATTTACTTTATTAAACTTTATAAAGCTATGAATTTTACATATACCATGACCATACAGTAGTGGAATAGCATGCTAGGGGCACAACAGTAAATGTAGGAATTCTTTATGGGTCATATTAACGGCACAACAGTAAATGTAAAAGTTCTTTATGGGGCATGTTAAGGGCACAACTGTAAATATAAAAGTTCTTTATGGGGCATGTTAAGGGCATAACAGTAAATGTAGGAATTCTTTATGGGGTGTGTTAAGGGCACAACAGAAAATGTAAAAGTTCTTCATGGGGCATATTAAGGGCATAACCGTAAATGTAAAAGTTATTTATGGGACATGTTAAGGGCATAAAAGTAAATGTAGGAATTCTTTATGGGACATGTTAAGGGCATAAAAGTAAATGTAGGAATTCTTTATGGGACATGTTAAGGGCATAACAGTAAATGTAAAAGTTCTTTATGGGACATGTTAAGGGCATAAAAGTAAATGTAGGAATTCTTTATGGGGCATATTAAGGCACAACAGTAAATATAAAAGTTATTTATGGGGCATGTTAAAGGCACAACAGTAAATGTAAAAGTTATTTATGGGGCATGTTAAGGGCACAACAGTAAATGTAAAAGTTCTTTGTGGGGCATTTAAGTCAAAATTTTATACTAGCATATGGTTTTTGAATATTTTAATCAGCATGATCACTGACAGGATTAGGCTTTCAGATGTTGGAATTGTATACTACCTGAGTGGATGTATATATGTGTCTGAGATTCACTAACACAAGCTGTGTTTTGTAGATAGTGGTTTGTCAAAACACAGCGACCAAGAGAAGTATACTGTGCAGTGTGCTTGCCCATGAGTTAGTCCATGCCTACGATCTGTGCCGTGCAAAACTTGACTTTGATAATCTTGAACATCTTGCATGTACAGAGGTAATAGCAGGCAAAATTTTAATTAAAAAGTTAAATTTATACATTTAATTTCAGAAACACTATTAGTTCAGTGCAGATAATATTGAAAAATGTTTAGGGTTTTAAAAAATATTTTATAATAACATTCCTATCTGTGATGCAATATCAATAAAAGAATCCTTGCATTTCATTGTAAACAAGTAACCTATGTGGTAGTAGGTTTTATTTTCATGTCACAGTTATGTTTACAACTATAGTCTGTTTACGCTACTTGGAACATGGATTTTTGTCGATTAATTTAGTTTGCGTGAACCTAGGCGAAAA
>JAULBS010125155.1:2193-13837 GCA_032355785.1 Symmetromphalus regularis | reverse complement strand
ACCTCGCCTGAGCCAGTAGAATGAAATCCAGAGTCCATCCTCACATACCTATCCTTAAACCACAAAGGATGTCCTTTTTCGTATTCAACGGTTTGACGAATAGCATCCTCCAGCTGTTTACCTTCTATCGTAACTGCTAAATTGTCGCAAAAAGGCAAGTCTTTCTTTTTCAAGTTTGCAATCATGTCTTTAGTATCCAGCTGATGTATGTAGCACAAGAGGTTAGACATGTGCTTTGGAAGCTTGTATCTGTTCCCGAGGTTTATTTCAGAAATGATGTGATAATCATCTGTATACTCGAAAGACGCCATGATGAATTTAGGAAAAGAATCAATCTGACCTAATTTAGAAATTATGTGAATAATTGCTGGAGTGAAAAGGTCGCCTTCAGGTCCGGCATCTGAGTTCTTGTACATAGTTCTTTGGTCTTTGTCCTTCACGGCTTCAAACAGGTTGAATGCGGCTTCAGAATTAATGATAATCGTATAATCTGATTTATTGATGTTGGTGATTGTCCATAGGTTACCATTACCCATAGCTCGTATCTCGTTGACATACCAAGGAGCATAGATGACGTCACATTTGCAGTATATTTGCAGGTAGAGGGCAAACCGTTCCACCACTGTGTTGTGGTAAGAATGGTCGTCTGCACACACTATAAACACAGTCATCCTTGGAAGGTCTGAAATTTAATACAACGTCAAATTGATTTAGTACAATAGTTTTATAATAGAAGTTTTATGTGGAAAACATACTTTAAACATAAAAAAAACATGTTTACTTGTATATCTCTTGGACTGGCTTGTACAGAGATATGTTCTGTGAAAATGAAAAACAAAAAATAGTGGCGGATCTAGGGACCCCAGGAGCCCGACCTCGCGCCCTGACTATTACGATGTAAATAACTTTCTTTTTAAATGATTATTATTTTTTATTATGATTTGTTTTTTAATGTTAAAGAATCAGAGGAATCAACATCATATTATTCGTCCGCCCCCAAAATGGATTTTCTGGATTCGCCACTGAATACTTTTAGATTTCAAGGTAAAGACTGATATTTAATAAGACATTAAAATGTATTTTATGCGTTCTTACTTTCTAAGTATTAAACGTCATGGATGTTTTAATAGTCTTGTCTTCATAATTATATTTATAAATATATGCATGCTAATACATAATACACATGCATAAGCATATATGTAGATAACATACACAAATGCATAATTAAACATGCATATATACATGTATTGTTATATCTATATAATAAACAGAAAAGAGATATCACTAAGTTAAGAACAAACCTTCAGCTATTGTGAAAATTCCCTCACTCCCATAAAGCAAGTCGTTGTTGTTGTTGTTGTTATTCTTTTTCAGAGTATCAAAATTCTGGTCACCATGTGTTTTGCCCATCTCTAAAATTAAATATATATTGAATAAGTTCCCATAATAAAACCTTTGACGAAACGTAATTTATTTAGAAGTGAAAATCAAAATCACTAATTACTTTGAATATATGAATGTATAATTTATCTCCTGTAAATTTCTAAACAAAATATGCAATTTTTAACAAAAGTTAAAGTAATTAGTATTACGGTTTCAAGAATTAATATATATAATAATATGAGATTAACCATTTGTCATTTCCGTTTACAGAGCAACGTAATTTCAAACGTAATTACGCGATAATTACACATGCATATTAGGATTTCCTGAAATAAACACTACGTTGTGATGCATCTTACAGACGTTTTTCCATTGGGGAAAGTTTAAAGGTCAACTTTGTTCACTGGTGGTGGCGAGATGAGATCAGAAGATTTGTTTTATTTAGAAGTTATTTTAAATTGTTTAAATGTGCCTTTCCTGTGGCGGATACAAGATTTTTTTTTAAAAGAAGAGTGTACTGCATTTAGTATATCAGAGGAAAGGGTTTCGAATAGCAGGAGTGCAATATAACAAAAGAAAATAAATACAAACAAATAAATAAAGTGTGTTATCTACTCCCTTTACCTTCCCCAGAATCTGCCTAATCCCCTCGCTTGTATAATGGATGTATGCGAATGTGGATAAATGCATTTGTTTTTCTACTTGGAGAGGGATTTATCTTAAACGGTAGAGCGTCTGCCTGTGAACCGATCGGTCGTCGGATCGATCCATCTCGGTGGACTCATTTGCAGTTTGGGCTATTAACCTTTCCAACCAGTGATCCACAACTGGTTTATCAAGGCCGTGGTATATGCTGTCCTGTCTGTGGGACGGTGCATATAAAAGATCCCTTGCTGCTTATCGGAAGGAGTAGCCTATGTGGAGGCAGCAGGTTTCCTCTAAAAGACATATGTCAGAATGACCATATGTATGACGTCCAATAGCTAATTATAAGATAAAAATCAATGTGCTCTAGAGGCGTCGTTAAATAAAAGAAACTTTTACTTTACTGATAAACATAACAATGCGTAAAGGACCATTAAACAAACAGTTCTTTCAAACTCTTGACATGACTAACCTGATTACATAAAATGACAACTTACTGTTTATGATTTGAATTCTTTCTTCTCTTAACCCTCTGATTTCCTCTTGCAGCTGGAATGTAATGTTTACCATTTACATTAACATGCTGAAAGGTTTTACAAGAATAAGATGCATGGAAACTGTTAACATACAAACAATACCCCAAAAATACACATTAAATGTTACTTATTAATCATATACATGATGTAAAATAAAATATTTATTGACAAATAAAATGTTTAGAAGATGCTTGCACAAAATTAAAAAAACACACTAATAAAACTGTAGTTTTTCTGTTAAAACCTGGTGTTTAAATTAGTAACAAATTAATGGATATTTAACATCATGGGCCCAATTCTTCAAATCATAGTTAAGCAAACCGTAAATTAATGGAGTGTTTCTGTTTATATATGTTTATAGAAAGTCAAGAAGTAGCTTCTGATTACTCATGGATACCACAGGCTGTAGCAATTCATTGTTAAAGATATCTCTTCAGCTTTTATTTGCAGTGAATTATAATTTATTTATTTTTTTACAGTTTACAGGAATCAACCCATGTTACAATATTTAGTTTAAAAATTTCTCTTAACTAATTGTTACTACAACTCGGACACTAATTCCTGACTAATGAAAATTTTTCATTACTTCAAAAGTTCACTTCTCTTTACATATACTCAACCAAAAAAGAAAGTACGCATCTAATCAATAGTCATTTATTTCATAAGCTAGACGATACACAGAGCAGAAATTCCAGAATTAGATAACCATACCATTCAGGTGTGTGTGTGCAGTAATATCACAAGTTACGCACATTTTTGCTTTTGATTATGGTGAAATGGCACATTAAAAAATATATATATATATTTCAGTATGGATACTATCTGTTTTGGTTGAGTATATAAAATAAAAGAACATAAACACATTATATTTTTAGACCTTTGTTTGTCTTTGTTCAAAGTTGGATAGATGGTTAAGTATCTGCTGTAGACAATTGTGAAGTCTTCCCACCCTCATGTGCACACTCTCTAACTCTGCCTGCTTTTCATCTTCCTTCTGTGACAGGCCAAGAATAGACAACAAAATCTTGCTCTGAGGCTGTGGTAATGGTTCTGAAGAAATAGCTGGTCTGTGTGGTGACCGAGAATGTGATTCAGACATTTCCGTGTGAGATGACTGGGGATGCAGTTCAGACATTCCTGGTGAGTTTAATGGTGAAGGGGCTTGGATTTCTGTGGTTAACATGCTTTGCATAACTGTATCGTCTTGAGTTTCATCTGTAATATTAAGGGTTACAATATAAAAATTATAAAAAAAAAAAAAATTCTATCGTAATGAACTTCTACATACGGCTAAATAAAAAAGAGAATGTCCCTATTCTCATTGTAAGCTCAGTATATTAAAGACAAATAAAAAATAAATAAAAAAGGAAACATGGATTGTGACATACATTATTATAACGACTAAAGAATTGTATTTAATATGCTAAGCTTAGTGTCAGGACCTGGACAAGCATTATCAGGTTAATTCTATGGAATTCTTGGTGAAGAATAACAATGAAGATACTGAAGATGTGTAAGCAATGAAATTTAATAGTAACATACATGAAATAAAAAAGAAAATTGAGGGGCAGTGACAAATTTGAGCGCAGGTGAGGAAATTAAACAAATTTTATTTTTATTTGGACCAAAAACATTTTATAGTTATGATACATTATATAAATTTACTTTCTTAAATTGTCTTTTTGAACATCCCACATATTTCTAATAGTTCTGGTGTTTATAGTACCAATGTGCATAGCAATGCAATGCATGTTTGAATAAAGAAAACATTGCTATTAATTTTAAAATAATAAATGGTTACAAAACAAGAACAAACTATAATAGCTAAATAAATAACATTAACAAGCAAATTTAAAAAGTATGGTCCCTGGTAAAATACATCTTTTGGAACATAATTTCAAAAATAATTCCTTCTAAAATATAATATGATATATACGGATACCAAAAGAAATAACAATATTTGTAATCCAGTGACAGAGAATTTTGTATACAGCTAGACATAACCTTTAACCCTTTGCGACCTTTTAACGCGATATCTCGCTATAAAAAAAAACTCGGTTAAGACTTTACAACGGGATATCCCGTTGTGTCTATTTAACTTGTATTTACCGCCAAATTCATCATAACTTGACATGCGCAGTTTAGGTAATGCTAAGAACAACATTCTGTTAGAAATGTAGCGTGTTATGTTGTGAAAAATTTAATTTTTTTGGTAAATTTTCACCTGATTTTGTATCGAACTGTAATGGCGGCATCGATTTTTCATGGCACGGTGTTCTCGGAAAATGACCGCAATAGTGATGTTTTATCAGCATATGAGAATAAAAACTCAGATGAAATGCAAGTATGTAAAATAGTATCACGAATATAAGATGACATACCACTTCCAAGACACATGCACGTTGTCATAGAAATTTGATGTCCTTATAATAAGAAATTAATACAATAAATACCTGTGTTTATATATAATGATGAGATAATTCTTAAAAGAAATTCATTTATCTTTACAAATATACTTGAACCAACCTTCTACCATGAATAATAAAAAAGTTATCGGCAATTAACCATCTTTAAATTAGCCTTTGTTTAACTGCTGAAATATATCAATTCCTGGGGCACTTTAATGCAGTGATTAAACGAGTCTGAAAGGGTTAACATGAATTCTGATAAACCGTAGTGAGTCATGAAGGCTTTTTTTTTTTTTTCCTGAGAACTGAAATACTGGACCACTTTTTTAAGAAATATGCTTCTTTTGTTTTGTTTAATAAAAAGCTTTACTAAAAAAAAAATTCTGTTTTAATTTCTATTGTTTATTCAGAATTTTTTTATTTCAAAGATAATTTACTTGCCAGAAGGTAAATGTGAAAAAAATAGTTGAAAATAGGTTGTTTGAGGATATTATAGGTCAATGTTGGGTCAGTTTGAAAGCTGATTTTTTAAAAAACCCTTTTCAGCACAACCCCTCTTTGTTTTTCAATGACATTTTATGGATCTCAACAATTAAGTTGTAATAGGGCTATACTAATATGTAATGTTTAGTATTAAATATGTTTTTCAGTTTTAAAAGACTTGTAACTGTTGATGTTTTTACAGATAGGTATTGTGGGGAGAACTGGGGCAGGGAAGTCGTCTATGACTTTGGCTATTTTCCGAGTGATTGAGAGTGCTGCCGGACAGATCGTGATTGACGGAAAGAATATTGCAGACATGGGACTTCATCATCTGCGTGGAAGATTGACAATTTTACCTCAAGTATGTTACAAACATGAAAACGTTGGATTATTTCTAGCATATTGGTTATATTTTATAACAGCTGTTATAGCGAATCACACAACTGCCACATCAGACATGGGAATTGTATGTACATTGGTGTTTGTGGGATGGTGCATATAAAAGACCCCTTGCTGCTTATCAGAAAGAGTAGTCTATGTGGCAACAGCGGGTTTCCTCTAAAACATATGTCAGAATGACCATATGATTGACGTCCAATAGCCTATGATGAAATAAAAATCAATGAGCTCTAGAGGCATCGTTAAATAAAACAAACTTTATGTATGTACATCGGCATATATATATGTGCCGGCAAAGTTCATGGTATGCTTCAAGTTAATTCGGATCAATAGCCGATGTTTATTTTTTGTGCTGGGGGGTCGTTAAACAATTTATAAATCAAATCATCATAGTGTAAGTGCAATATTTGATCCCCCAATAGCCGATGTTTATTTTTTATGCTGGGGGGTCGTTAAACAATTTATAAATCAAATCATCATAGTGTAAGTGCAATATTTGATATTTAAAGCAGATGTTTATTTTTTATGCTGGGTGGTTGTTAAACCAGTACACAATCGATCAATCAACATGAAAATAATTTAGTCCTGTACAAATTGCACGAACTATCGTTTCATTCGTGCATGGGTTATGCAAATTTATTTCACCTAACCAATTTACCGTTCGTGTAAAAATTTGCTGAATAAAATTTCTATATAATCTTTTCTTGGAGTACAAATAACATGACTGATTTCCATCATGTATAATTATAATTTCATGTAGCAGAAATTACAAATACCAGTCTAGTTAGAATACTTATGACGAGAAGTGTAATGTATTCTCATTGGTTGTTAGAGGTGGCCAAATGGAATTCCTTCAAAATGCAGCCAATCAGAAATGGCGATGCTTCCATTAATAAATGTTTTTTCGGAAATCTTCGACTGATTACGGAGAACGATCAAATATCACATGTGCAAGGTCTTTCCAGTGACCGGTTATGCAAATCAAAATAGGTTATGGAAATTGTTTTTGCATAACCTATTTTCCGGTTACGCAGATTTTGAATTTGTGCAGGTCTGTGATTGTTTTTTAAATTTTATGTAAGATGAATGTAGATTTTGTTAATCATTTTGCATAATTTGTGCAAAATTTGTGAATTATCTTTTTGTAAATTCTTTGTATAAAATATTGGTGCAGATTTGCTAAATGTTTATATTTTGCAGGATCCAGTTATTTTCTCGGGAACTCTGCGGATGAACTTGGATCCACTTGGTGACTATAGCGACGATGCTCTTTGGTACGTGCTGGAACACTGTCATCTGAAGACGTTTGTGTCGGAATTGCCAAAACAGCTGGAGTACGAGTGTGGGGAAGGAGGACAAAATTTGAGGTTTAATTTTGGTTATACTAGCATTATAATTGTCTGTCTGTCTATCTGTCTGTTCGTGTGTGTTAAAACAGCTGGAGTACGAGTCTGGGGAAGGAGGACAAAACTTGAGGTTTAATTTTAGTTATACTAGCATTATAATTGTATGTCTGTCTATCTGTCTGTTCGTGTGTGCCAAAACAGCTGGAGTACGAGTGTGGGGAAGGACAAAACTTGAGGTTTAATTTTGGTTATACTAGCATTATAATTGTCTGTCTGTCTATCTGTCTGTTCGTGTGAGTTAAAACAACTGGAGGATTAGTGTTGGCAGGAGGCTAAAATGTGGTTTAATTTTAAATCACTAGCCTTATTACTCTGTCTGTCTGGCTGACTGGTCTGTCAGTCTGTCTGTCTGGCTGACTGTCTGTCTGTCTGTTAAAACATCTGGAGCATAAGTGTGGTGAGGAGACCAAAACATAAGATTAATTTTAGATATACTCTGTCTGTCTGTCTCTGTTTGTCTGTCTCTGTTTGTCTGTCTGTCTGTCAAAATGGCTCAAGTTTGAGTGTGGAATAGGAGGTGATACTTTATTTAATTTTAACAGTTTAGCTTATCGGAAAGAGTAGCCAATGTGGCAGCAGGGGGTTTCCTCTAAATACCTATGTCAGAATGACCATATGATTGACGTCCAATAGCCGATGATAAGATAAAAATCAATGTGCTCCAGAGGTCGTTAAATAAAACAAACTTTACTTTTGTTCCATGAAATCTCAAAAGACAGCTGCCTGTAAAACTTGAAACATTACATTCGACACCATCTCCACTCTAAGCTCATCATTAGTTTTAATATCACTAAACTGATTATAAGCAAATAATAAGTGGCTTGCTTCCGACAGCTGTTGATCAAAGACTAGAGTTCACCTGATCCCACATCTGTCTATTTCAATCTACAACCACTGACCGCCAGCCCCACCCACCACACCCAACTGTTCGCTGCACGCGACTCGGATCAGCTTTCATCACCTGCTTCAAGGGTCAAGGGGCTGTAGAAGGCACACCCCAACTATTGTCCCCTTCACAGTGTGCCCATGTGGAAGAGTGGAGGAATTTCTATTGTTAGTATCGCCCACACAAGATCCTCATGTGTTCCAGAACAACTGGATTCACATTCAGTTAATAACAGGATTTTAGCAAATCTTCCTTCCCCTCGGTAAAGCTAGTGAAACGTTATAAATCTTATCACTTCAGTAGGTTTGTTTTGTTTAATGACACCTCTAGAGCACATTGATTTATTAATCATCGGCTATTGGATGTAAAATTTTTGGTTATTTTGACACGTAGTCAAGTTAGCCAACCTCTAATGGGTTTTGAACCACTGTCACCCTATCCCACCCCACCCCCTAATTTCTATTTTGAAAATCCGTGGCTTTTGAAATGCCTTTTTCAGGTAACACCTTCAAGCTATAACAGACCCCCTGTGTACTTCGGTATATTTGTGCTGAGACCATATGGCTAAGTGTTACATTGATACCATAAAGAGTAATACTGGAAAAGAATATTATTCAGGCATTTTATTTCAATTTTTTGAAGCAAAAAGTGGGGGAAAGGGGGGGGAATGATACAAGCATCCCCCTGACCAAAACGAGCAGTATGTGTCCCCCCCACCCATCCACCCCCCCCTCCCTTCATACCTGGGATTTATGCCCATGGTCACAAAACACCATATGTGACGTGACACCTAATAGCCACTAAATATACTAGGGTGTCATTTAACAAATAATTCTTTCCTATTTTCATAAACAATAAAAGAAATCCTCCGCTAGTTTCTCACATTTGTACACAACAGTCTGAACACACATGACAGATGTGGAGAGCTGAATACCTCTTTACAAGAAGGTCTCACAACCATTTTTTTTATTTCAATATTAAGTGTTATGAATATGAAGAGATAATGACAGACTTGAGGGGAAGCAGGTGGAACTCAAGAATGTCCTGTTCCCCATACACCAGCTGTTCAATTTGCAGGTCCTCAAATCCGCTCAGTCCCCAGTCCAATCTGCAGGTCAGTTGAGGCTGTGGTAAAGCCCGTACACAAACAATTGGTGATAATGACTTCCGATGAGGCTACACCTTAATTCCTCAGTATCAATTGACAGGTGAAAGCACTTCCTAAATCAAGTGGCTATGAATCACGTTATTATATTCGTGAACAAACCATCTCTGACAGTCACTGTGCAGGTCAACCCATTCATCCACTCCTAGGGAAATGTGACATCACTTTATGTGAATGTAGTAAAATAATCACAGTGTATGAATGTATTAAAATAGACCACGACAAAATAAATGCTATGGAGAAATACTGTCCACAGTATTTTCAATGGCAATTTTAGCATAAAACATACTTGATTTTTAATAATAAGAAAGAAATACACCGTGAAAAAAAAAATTAATCTGCAGCAAAAAAAGTGCCATGGAGAAAGAAAAATTCTACGGCTATCTCCATGACATGGCTATCTCCATGACATGGCTATCTCCATGACATTGCCAAGTGCCACAGACAATTTCATGGGTTGATATCTGCATGTCAGAATTATCAAATGTTTGACATCCAGTAGCTGATGATTAATAAATACATGTGTTCTACAAGTCATTAAAACAAAACAAATCTGATTCACCCGTGAGACTATACAACAAGACAGATTTGGATTTAGTCTTTCTGATGATCTCATTATCAACTCCACAAGACCAGCAGACGCATCATTCAACAGCTGACGTGACAATAGCATACCTCGACTACAGCTGCTGCATGCATTCGTCAATATTGACCAAGTGTTTGCACATAAGTTGCCAACATCAAGGAGCTCGCTTCTATAGCTCATCACAAAACATTCTTATTGCGCCATGTGGCTTCAGAGAGTCTTCTCTTACAAAGGAAATGGAAATTATTCCAAAAAATACATTTGAGACATTTCAAAGAAAATGAAAAGCACTGTGTTGTATTATTTTTGTTGGCTGACTGCCGATATGTAACAGAGCCTTAAGTTGATTGCAACAAAAAAAAACTAAAAAACATTATAATGAGATTCTGTCAGTACAGGTTTTTGAGTTGTTTAGGTAATTCAAGCGATAAGTAGTCATCGGATTGATCCTTCTCAGTGGACCCATTTGCAGTTTGGTCTATTTTCCGTCCCAACCAGTGGTCCACAACTGGTTTATCAAAGGCCTGTCTATGGGATGGTGCATATAAAAGATCCCTTGCTGCTTATCAGAAGGAGTAGCCTACATGGTGGCAGCGGGGTTCCTCTAAAAAAAACATATGTCAGAATGACCATATGTATGACATCCAATAGCCGATGATAAGATAAAAATTAATGTGCTCTAGAGGCATAGTTAAATAAAATAATAAAAATAAAAAACAACAATTCAGTATGAGTAATTTACCAAAAAAAAAAACAAAAAAAAAATTATAATGAGATTCTGTCTGTACAGGTTTTTGAGTTGTTTAGGTAATTCAAGAGATAAGTATAAAGTAGGTAGATTCCAAACTGATACTGGCCCCTGTGGTGCATTGGTTATGCTATCGGGCTCACGGCTTGTAGGTACTGGGATAAAAACAGTAGTGGCATGGGATTTTTAATCTCAGTGTTGGCTTCAAACCAGAGTGAGTGCTCTGTAGGGCTCAGTGGGTAGGTGTATACCACTTACACCGACCAGTTGTTCACAACTGGCTGTAGCATGCAGGATAGTGCATATAAAAGAAGCCTTGTTGTTTATCAATAAGAGTAGCTGCATTAGTGTGGTGGCAGTTGGTTTCGTCTCTTCTATTAACACTAACCTCTGTCCTGGACAGACAGCACAGGAATCTGAGTTGTGTGGCCAGGACAGCAAAGTTTGTTTTATTTGATGCCTCTAGTACACAATGATTTTTATCTTATCATCAGCTATTGGATGTCAATCATAATAGTCATTCTGACATATTTCTTTTAGAAGAAACTTTCTTCTGCCACATAGGCTATTCTTTCTGATAAGCAGCAAGGGTCTTTTATATGCACTTTCTTACAGACAGTACAGCCTTTGATGAACAAATTGTGGACCAGTGGTTGGAATGGAAAATAGCCCAAACTACAAATGGGTCTACTGATATATTCACAGGCAGACACGCTACCACTTGAGCTACATACCGCTTGCAAGTTGTTTAGGTAATTCAAGAGATAACTATGTCCGTGGATTCCAAACTGATACAGCTGTGATGGCTAACATACAATGAATGCACTGACTGGGTAATATTTATGATAGCACCATCTCTTCCATCATGCTTTATCAGCATCAGAGAGAATGCCAGAACATAATGTGACAGACTGCTAGTCAAAAAACCACAACCCAAACAGCCATTAAAACGTCTCCAGGTGACAAATAGGTATTTAGTCCCAGTAAGAAATAGCACAG